>VMDO01014471.1:0-54528 GCA_007922755.1 Pedetes capensis | reverse complement strand
CTTGGAAGCAAAAATGGCCAAACTGCGTCTTACATATTTCGGACATGTAGTCAGGAGAGAACAATCCCTGGAGAAGGACATCATGTTTGGGAGAGTGGCAGGTCAACACAAAAGAGGAAAACCCTCCACCAGATGGATTGACACAGTGTCTGCAACAATGGGCTTAAACATAAATAAGATCGTTTGCCTGGCACAGAATTGGCAAGTGTTTCGAACTGCTATACATAGGGTCGCTATGAGTCAGACTCGACTCAACGGTACCTAACAACAACAATGGAAATATGCCTGCAGCCATACCACCTTGGTGTCAGATCCCTTCAGATCTCGGAAACTAAGCAGGGTCAGGCCTGGTTAGTACTTGGATGGGAGACCGCCTGGGAACACCAAGTGCTGTAGGTTTGGGAGAAGGACCTCACAGCCCACTCCCAAAAAACAATCAGTCATTTAAAACACTATGAATAGCAGAGAAGCACTGACAATACTGTTTCTCCTGTTGTGCATTAGGGTCACCATGAGTTAGACACTGATTGGATAGCACCTAACAACAATGGAAATACAGAGGAAATAAAAGTAAAAAAGATTTTGTTTTGTTTTCTTCCTTGTGCATGGCTCTTCAAATGTAAAGAAAATTATTTAACTAGAGAAGTACATGGGGAGCTTACGGAATGAAAGGATTATTTGGGGCAATGTTTCTGGCGGGGAGGAGTATATGGGATTTATGTTAATGTATTCAAATAATTTGATGGTTTAAAGTGTAAAGATAAAAGTGCCTACAGCCAGATCTTAGAATCTGGTGGATGTTAAACTACATCACAAGGACTCTGGACAAACAACTGAGATTTTTAAATAAATAAATTGCAAATACAGAAAGAGATGGAAGAGGAGCAGTGTATATTAAAAGCGACTTAAAAGACATATTAACCTGTCACAAAGTGTGGACTTTATTTTGATTAAGATTTTTAAAAGATCAATATACATTTCACATTGTGAAACCACTGGAAATCAGAACTCTGACTCAATATTTGCTATTACAAAATCATTGTTGCTTCTTTGATGTGGTAATGGTAGTGTGGTTACGTTTATTTACATGTTCTTATCTTTTAGAGAAAGATACTGAAATAAGTGGTTAGTAGTGTTCTCCAATAAAGAAGGAAGAAAAAGCCTTATGAAAAAATCTAGTAAAAGAACTACAAAGTTATGAAAGACAGTAGATCTTTTGTCTTTCAAATTTTTCCCAAAGTCTTCTAGTTGAGTATTGGACACACCAAGTAAACCTCTGGGTTTAAACATCTGTGTTTGCATTTTGTGTGATGTGAAAAAAAAATAGAGATGGGATGAAAAGATACATCCTGGAATCTTAGAAATGAACCAATTGATTGATTTCAGTTAATTCTTTTGATAGGTTGGCAAGCATGGTGAAATAAAAAGCTTTGGTAGGGGGAGAAAAGAAAGGATATGGCTTTTTTTTTTTTTTTTTTGGCGGTACTAGGGGTTGAACCCAGGGCCTTGTGCTTACACGCTCTGCAAGTGCTGGAGGGAGCTGCACCCTCAGCCCATTTTTTTAATTTTTGAGACAGGCTCTTGCTAAGTTAGGCAGACTGCCTCTGGTCTTGAACTTGTGTTCCTCCTGCCTCCACCTCCCAAGCTGCTGGGATTATAGATGTGTGCCACCGCACCCAGCTATGGCTTCTTATATATGTGTGTATGTGTTTAGTTAAGGCTGTCTGGTGGAAGTGCTTATTTTTAGGAATGTGATTTATATTAGAAGAAGAGAAAATGTCATCCTAACTCAGGACTGGGCCAAATATAATCCTTGAAGAAAAAGAGCTGCAATGTAGCTGGACAAGTTGAAGAAAACCAGAGAAAATCATGTCAAACATTAGGGAAATTCCCAGTTAAGTGAGAAATTAAAAAACTGACCTGGGATAGCTCATGCAATCATCATATAAGGGAGGTAGCTTGAAGTAAACTTTGGGAATTTTACCTTGGGTGAAGTCTCCTATTTGGTTATACATTTTTTTTCAACAAAATAAAAAAAAAAAAACAATCTGGAGATTAGGGGACAAAGTACTCTAAAACTTAGCTTGAAAATGAGAGTATTATAAACACAATTGTTTAAGTACAGACTGGACTCTCTTATGAGAAAGGTAAATTATGGTCTTGGCTGTGGAGAGTAGCCAAGTTTTAATTTAATTTGTGGGTCACTTCTCAGGCAATGTGTGAGAGATATATATACATATATAATATATATTACATTATATATTATATATAATATATTATATATATTATGTAATATATTACACACATGCACATGCCAAATGCCTGAGAAATATATATAATATAATATATAATATATAATATATATTACACACATGCATATATATATATATATATATATATATATATATATATATATATATTTAGGTGCTGTGGAGTTGGTATTCCACTCATAGGAACCCTCATAGGGTTTTCAATGGCTGATTGTTTTGGGATTGCCTTGGGAGTGGATTTCCAGGTCCTTCTCCCATTTTTGTGATGCTGGGAATTGAACTCTGGACCTCAGAGACTGCAGCACAGTGTTCTACCAACTGAGCAACATCCCAGCCCATATATATACATACATATATATATATTTAAGATGATCTTAATTATCTGTCTGGCCAAGAGAGAATATTACTGAAGAATTTTAAGGAGGAGAATGACATGTTCAGGTTAAGAGAAATAGACCTGAAATTTATCAAAGAAAATTATGCTTATACTGTAGGGAGCATTCCCTGCTTGTGTATCTATTCCCTTTCTCTTCTACAAGAATAAGCTCCTTGAGGGCAGGGATCTTCTCAATTATGCTTACTTTTGCATCCCATTGCCTAGGTCAATGTGAGCATAAAGTTGTTGTTAGGTGCCCTTAAGTCAGATGTGACTCATAGTGATCCTCAGGGTTTTCAATGGCTGATTGTTTCAGGATTGCTTTGGGAGTGGATTGCCAGGTCCTTCTGTTTTTGCTGGGGATCAAACCAAGGGCCTCAGAGAGTGCATCATGTGCTCTACAAATTGAGCTAAACCCCAGCACTGAGCATAAAGTAGGAACCTAATAAATATTGGGTAAGTGAATGAATGAAACTAACAGGATGGAGTGAGGCAACGTAATGAAAGGCCATGTTTTTCCTTAAACTTTTCTTAAACTTTCATATAGTTAGGAATTTGTGTTAAGGGAAAAGTATTACTGACACTAGTACTGGTATTTGCCTGGTATTTCCCTGCTCTGTAGGCCTCAGGTTGATCATGTGCTCTTTGTCCATATTAGAGAGGGGTTCTGGCCAGGTACCATGAGCACACCTGCAATCCCAACAACTCGGGAAGCTGAGGCAGGAGGATCACAAGTTTGAGGCCAGAGATGGCCTACAACTTAGCAGGACCCTGTCTCAAAATCAAAAAGTAAAGGGGGACTAGGGATGTGGCTCAGTGGTAGAACACTTGCCTAGCATGTGTGAGGCAATCGAGTTCAGCCCCCAAGTGCTACAAAAAAGGGGAGGGGAGAGAAAGGAGAAAGAGAGAGAGAGAGAGAGAGAGAGAGAGAGAGAGAGAGAGAGAGAATATGAATGTCTTCCTAACCAATGTAACCAATGACCTGGGGGTTATAGATGGAATTGGAAAGGCGAGGGTCTATGAATCACCCAAAGTTGGCTACTACGTTTTTTATGTGAGTATGAATTTGCTTTATTCTGGAAAGAATTATGTACTGCTGTCCAATAGAGCTTTCTGTGGTAATGAAAATGTTTTGTATCTGTCCTATCCAGTATAGTAGGCACTAAGCACATGCAACTCTTGACCACTTAAAAATCTAGCTGGTGTGACCAAGGAACTGAATTCTAAGTTTTGTTTAATTTTAATTGATTTAATTAAAAAAAATAGCCATAGTGGCTAGTGCTCCAAGATTGGATGGCGCAGATCTGTAGCCTCCATGAAGTCAAAAATTCACTAATTAGGGGTGACCATTGTCAGAGAGTCCCTTCTGAAATGTTGGCAATTCTGTTAGGAAAGGAGACAATCTCAGGGCGTTGGCCAATGAATGGAAGCTGCCTGGGAATGGCACATACAAGGTCTTCAAGAGAATGTGAACTCATGCAAATACATCAGAGTCCGTGTTTAGTTGGTGGGGAAGGACATAGACTTTTCCCAAGGATGTCTAAAGGCATTAAAAGACCTGGGGACATAGAAAACCAGCTCCTGTGTATGTATACAAGGTGCGGAGTCTAGGGTATATGAGGCACCTCTATCTACATAGGCATTTATAAACTTTTTAAAGACAATTCAAGCCTGGATTTGGCAGAGATAATGGGCTGCTGAGATGAGAGGAAAGGTGGAGGTAAGGAGGGGATCAATGCAGTAATGGTTCAGATTCAGAAACTGAACAGACCTGTGGGGGCTTGATGATGCCAGGACAAAGCAATTGGCAAAATAAGTACCATTCAGGGAGTAGGCTACCACCAGAGTGACTGGTTTAAGACTCCAGGTCCCAAAACCCTTGGACAGGGGCAAGGATGTGGAGGAATGCAGAGGGTCAAGGCAGGGACCCAGTAATTGTGACTGCAGAGTCCAAGTGACTGGGCACCAGTTTTCAGGGCCAGTCCAAAAGTAGCAGGCAAGCTGGGCATATTGGGAATTCCTGTAATCCCAGCACACAGGAGGTGGAGACGGGGGAGCATGAGATCCAGGTCAACCAGGGCTCCATAGTGAGACCTTGTCATAAAAAACAAACAACCAAACCAAACCAAACCAAACCAAACAAAACACCACTGAACCACTTAAAACAGAGTAGTGGGCAGTATAATGAAATCCCAAATCTCTGAGGTGCTGAGCTGTGTCTTCTTAACTATTCCCTGACCAGTGTCAGACTGGGTCCCAGAAAGTCACTGAAAGGGAAACCAAAGGTGAGTACAAAAGCCTTGCTTGCCACATTCTGATTGTACACAATTGATGAGGTTCTTGGGTCACTTACCACTACACACCTGAGACCCAGTGTTAATTAAGATGTTGTTGCTAGCTGCCATCAAGTCACATCGGACTCATAGCAACCCTCATTGGATTTTTAAGGGCTGATTGTTTTTCTGGGTTTGCTTTGGGAGTGGATTGCCAGGTCCTTTTCCCATTTTTGTTGCTGGGGAATCAAACCCAGGTCCTCAGAGAGTGTGAAGCAGCACTCTACCAAGTGAGCTAAACTCCAGTTAATTTAGATGAGTGGTTTTCAAATTGCTTAGCTGAGAAATTCTTTTCCCAATCACATACAAAAAAATATATGAAAATAAAAATAAAAGCAGAGGGCTTGTGTTGGGGTTTGGGTGGGTGGAGGGCTTGAGGGCCATGCCCATTCTCTCTCAACTTCTGAAATTTCAGATAGCCTCAGAGGGACTCCAAAGAAGGCCCAGGGCTTTGCAGGGCTGCTCAAAAGCCAATAACCTGGTACCACTGTCTTCTCTGATTCACTGCACAGGTTGGTGAATCCAGGGGAGATATGGTACAAACAGAAGGAAAATAATCCTTCACCAAATGCAAGAAGAGCTGGAAAGGATGGTAGGTAAAGAAGGGTGCCATGGTTAGTGGAGAAGCTTTGTAGGTGAAAAGTTAAACAGGACACTTAGTTGTTGAAAAAAGGCCAGATGAGGTGGTGCATGTTTGTAATCCCAGTGACTTGGGAGGTTGAGACAGGAAGATCATGAGTTTCAGAACAGGGGCAGCCTGTGCAACTTAGTGAGAACCTGATTCAAAATAAAAAGTAAAAAAATGGGCTGAGAGTGCAGCTCAGTGGTAGAGTACTTGCAAAGTATGTGTGACGGCCTGGGTTCAACCCCACAGCATTGAAAACAAAACAAAACAAAAAAGTAACCAATGGATATGGAAACTGTGAGGTAGTCTGTCTTTCCAGGCAATCCAGGTTAGCAATCCAGGCTAACCTATGCCTGAGGCAAGTATTGTTTCTAGACTTTATGAATGGAGAGAAATATAGATACAGCCAGTGCTCTGTATCCACAAGCTCTAAATTCCAGTCAACCAAGTGCACATAGAAAATATTCTTTAAAAGTTGTCTTCAATGAACATGTGCACTCTTCTCCTTGTCTTTATTCCCTAAATAGTATAGAGTAACAACCATTTGTATAGCATTTATGTTGAATTAGGTATTTTAAGTCATCTAGAGATAATTTAAAGTATACAGGAGGATGTAAGTAGTTTATATGGAAACACTACAATTTTTCTTTTTTGAGATAGGGTCTCTATATGTAGCCCAAGCTGGGCTTGAACTTGTGGGCATCCTGCCACAGCCTCCTGAGTGCTGAGATTGCACCACTATTCCTGGCTCCTATGCCGTTTTATAGAAGAGATTTGAACACCTACAGATTTTGTTATCCGTGGGCGGGGGGCAGTGGAAACAATTCCCCACAGAAACCAAGAGACAATTGTAATTTGAAACAAAGAGCTCCTAAGATGATTATGGAGAAGGAAAAAAAAATACATTTCCTCAAAACATGTTCTGCAAAATGGTTAGTCTCAGGTGATGGACTATGAATAAAGGACATAGTGGTTAAGTTTGGGAAACTTGGCATCTGTCTCTCTTGGTAGTATATTCAAAGCACATAATATTTTATTGAAAGCATCTGTTTATATTTGTTAACTCACTATATCCCAGGTTTAATTAAGTAGGAAAGACTTTTTTTTAAAATTCTACAGGGCAACTGGAAAGTAATTAGGACTTTTTATTTAACTTGAAGAAGAAAAGACAATAGCCCCCTCTCCTATGTCTGCTCAGGCTGTGTGGCAGAGCAGGACCGTTGGAAGAAATCCAGATAGGTCTTAGAACAGGTCAGGCTCACATCTGACCACTGCACAAAGCTGAGTTTCATTATCTTTTATACACAAATGTGATTTCAAAGGTGGTTCCAAACCTGGGAGAAAAGGGGGTGGGATAGAGGTGGGGATGGCACAAAGGTTAAAAAGATTTACAAAGCAAATAAGGCTGGGTTGCACCAACAGGAAATTTTGCCCTTCAGGTAATTGGCATTATAGACTCATTAACTAAGCCATTGGGAGCTTGCGGTTTAAGGCCAAGAATTTTAGGGGATGGGCTGAATCATAATAATACAGAGCTTAATAGGACAAAACCCCCAAGGACCACCTGTTTGTGGTAATGTTGCCAAAACCCCATGTGTAGATGCTCCATATATAGTTACCAACATCTGCAATTGTGCTCAGGCATCCTGATTTAGAGACTCCGTATAGTTAAGTATGACATTTACCTCTGCAGTATTAACCAAATGTTCATGCCTGGGGACTCATTACTGATATTACAGATCTAAAGTCCTAGGTCCCTTTCTTGGCGATCCTGATTCAGTAAGCAAGGAGTGTGATCCAGGTAAAAGTAAAGCTCTTGAAAACTTCCTTTAAATACTAGTCCTCAAGCCTCACCTTCAGAGAATTTTGGTTTTTTTTTTTTTTTTTTTTTTTTTTGCAGTACTGGGGAGTTGAACCCAGAGCAAGTGTTCTACCACTGAGCTGCACCCCCCTTTTATTATTTTTTATTTTCAGATAGGGGCTTGCTAAATTGTGCAAGCTGCCTCCAGCCTCAAACTCATGATCCTTTTGCCTCAGCCTCCCAAATCACTGGGATTATAGGTGGGGATCATTGCGCCCACCCCATCTGCAGAGATTCTCATTCTATAGGCCTAGAGTCTGTGAATCTTTAAGTTTAGCCAGCAGGTCCCACATGATTCAAAGACCAGGCAACTTGCTATTTAATATGCGAGTCCAGCAATTTCAGGTATTCCC
Organism: Pedetes capensis; assembly: GCA_007922755.1. Lineage (NCBI taxonomy): Eukaryota > Metazoa > Chordata > Mammalia > Rodentia > Pedetidae > Pedetes > Pedetes capensis. Next base: position 46,710 of record VMDO01014471.1, on the reverse strand, counting down.
AGCAGGTGGCGCTACAAACTCTCGCCTGAAAAGTTGAAATCTGCTCATGAACTGAAAAAAAGAATAGAAGTTTTGACTCTCCCAAGAGGATAAATCTGGGTTCAAATAACTATTCTTATGGATGAATTCTTCCAAAAATCTGAAGATATCTGTTCTTTGTCTTCTCCTAAAAAAGAAGATCCTCAGTATAAATGATTACAAATGATTGTAAGAGTCTGAGCACAGAACTGGCTGAATTGCAAACAGATCAGAGGAAATGATATTCAGAGTTCAGATCGTGTTCTCTCCAGACTTTTAATGTAGAACTAATTTGAGAACAACTGAGACTACACATTTGTGGTAATATGTCTTAATTTAGCAGAAAAGTGTTAAAAATTGAACCTTATTTTAGTCTTGTAAAAAACACTCCAAATCAAGCAGCAGTTGAAAAGTTCAGTATTCGTTAGGGATGACCCTATGTTACAGGTAAACACTGGTACACACAAAGCATTCTTAACAAATTTGATCAGCAAACTAGGATTGGACACCATGTTAACAACCAAGATTTGATTTCTAACAGAATGATCTTTGTCCTATACTACTTAAAAAAAAAATCCCAATTTTTTCTTACTGAAAATCTCAAACATATATAAAACCAGATTTTTTTCCTTTTCTTTTTCTTTTTTTTTCCAGTACTTGGAGGTTGAACCGAGGGCCTTGCACAAGTGCTCTACCAGTGAGCTGCACTCCCAGCCCAGTTTTTTAAAATCTTGAGACAAGGTTTTACTAAGTTATGCAAGCTGCCTCTGGCCTCGAACCTGCGATCCTCCTATCTCTGCCTCCTGAGTTGCTAGGATGACAGGTGTGAGCCATTGCCCTGGCGGAAGCTGAATTTCTTAATAACCAAGCTTTAATAATTATTAATTTATAGCCAACCTTGTTAGTACTGTAATCACTTCCCCATCCCTGGTATTTAAAAAAATACAAACAAACAAAAAATGTCTCTAGGGAGCTGCTGGGAGGCCTCCGTTGGAGGAAGCAGCACGGGAGCCCTACTGTCTTCTGCATGCTGCCTCCATTGTTCTTTCTCCCCAGTGTAACAGCTGTGGCCGCGTCTGTCCCTCCCAGGCTCTGCGGCCAGGGACTGCATCTTCCTTTGGAAGTCATATGACACAGACTATTTTAATGGATGACATCTGCTTGAAAGATCTTCAAAAATTACAGAAAACAGAGACACTAATGCGTGTGAGAGAGCGGTAAAGTTTGGGGGAGGGGGCCTAAGAAGAGCAACTGCTTCTCTAATCTGCAACTTGGCTGGGTGCTAAGATGTTCCTGGACGTGAATAGCCAGCGGATTGACAGCAATGAAGAGGACTGTGACCCAAACTGTGAGGAGGAGGAAGAACATGAGGACCCTGGGGACAAAGAGGACTATTATGTGGTAGTAGCCAGGGGTGTGGAGCAGCAAGGGCTGATGCCTTTGATCCTGAGGAGGACCAGTTCACTTGCTTGACTGGGTCAGCTGGTACTCCTAAGGAGTCACGGGTGCCTTCAGCCAGCGCATGACCAGCTTAGCCTCTGTCTTAAAGGGGAAAATTGAGAGATTAGAGTTGTCTGCAGGAAAGATTTGAAAAAGGTACAGATTGAAAAAGCAGAAAGTTTCTCACCTCACTCCTCCTGGAATGTACCTTCCTGTGGCTTTATTACTTAAACTGGCACAAACCATCAGACCATGGAACTTAAGTTGTGTTCTTTTTCTTTGGACCATCATAAATCTTTATGAACACACACACACACACACACACACACACACACACACACAAAATCTCCAACCTTAAAACCAAGGAAAAGCCTGAATAAACCCTTTAGACGTAACCTCCTTCCCCTGCTCTTAGTTCCTTGCTTTTCCAGACTTAGCCTGCTCCACTCAGTTACCAGCTTTTAGTGGACTGATTTTAGAGGGATATGTTACACCTCTAATGTGGGTCGTGATGGGAATAGCTGATGAAGTTTGATTATGTGTGACAGACCACCAATTACTTCCTAACTTCCAATTACCTTTTCCTACACCTAAACCCACTAATATCCCTAAACCCTAGCCTCAGAAAGGTGGATTTGGGGCTTACTCTCCCATATCTGCTCTTGGCCATTGGCCTTCTTGTGAACAACAATTTCTTTTTTGCAACTACTCCTATTTTCAGTGATTGGTATACTGTGCAGCTGGCAAAAATGGGCCTGAGTCAGTAACAACCTCATAACATTGAGTAATGTCCATCTATGTCTTTGGTTGGCTACTGGACACAGTAGTTTGGGGAGGGGGTTCAAATAGCACCACTGTTAAGTTCTAGTTTTACATCAAGAAAATATGTTTCTGAGTCATAGACAATAATGTAGCCTTGATGCCAAGAAGACATTTGCAAATGCAGCCCTGCTTTAGATTATGAAGTTCAGAGTATATCTGACTAGGTATTAGTTTTTCATCTATGTAATAATAATTATAGTATCAGCATGAATAATTACTGTTAATCTGGTTTCTTAATTTCCAAATTGAGACAATATACTCTGAACTTTTATCAAGGGATTGTTTTTAGAAAATTGAAGGGAATAACTCTCTAATAATTATTTTTCCTATTTTGTTTAGCTTTGTTTTTATTTTTAAATCATCACAAGCCTCAAAGGATGAAAAGCTATGCCCTTAAAATTTTTAGGATCTAGTGTACTAATTGTAGTTTTAATATTTATATTTTTTTCTGTTTTAAAAAATTTGTATTTAGGAAAATGAAATGAAAATAAGAAACAACCATAAACCTACCACTTAAAGGTATAAAAAACAGGAAGTAAAAAATTCCTTCAGGCTCTTAACAGTTCAGCCTTATAGTACTTTTTCTTAAATTTAACAGACCCATATTTCTACACACACACACACACACACACACACACACACACACACACACACACTGTACTTTTTTTCCTTTATGTAGAGATGGGCTTATGCTATATTTTCTATAAGATATAATATAAAAAGAGGTAAGGGGCATCTTTCCAGGTTAGCAATATATTTCACAGTAGTCTTTTTTCTTTTCTTTTCTTTTTTCTTTTTCTTTTCTTTCCTTCCACCTTTCTCTCCTTTCCTTTGTTCCTTCTGTCCTTTTCTCCTTCCTTCCTCACTATGTAGCCTAGGCTGGCTTCAAATGTGTGATCCTCCTGCCTCATTTACCACTGGCTTTTTTGTTTGACTGTATTTTTGAAATAGAGTCTCACTATGTGAGATAGAGCCTCACTATGTAAGATGGAGTTTCACTTAAGGCTGGCTTTAAGCTCACAATCCTCCTGTCTCAGCCTCTCAAGTGCTAGGATGACAGGAATGTATTACTGTGCCCAGCTACCAAAGTCTTTTTAAGACTGAATATTATTACATTATACAGTATGCCATAAGTTCTTTGTTGTTGTTGTTAAGTGATGTTGAGTCTGACTCATAGTGACCCTATGTACAATAGAATGAAATACTACTTGACATTGTGTCATGCCCGGCACTATGTCAGTGCTTCTCTGCTATTCATAGGGTTTTCAATGGCTGACCATTTCCAGAATGGGCTGCCAGGTCCATCTCCCAAACCTAGAGCACCTGATATTCCCAAGGCAGTCCCTTACCCAAGGACTAACCAGGCTGACCCTGATTAGCTTCCAAGATCAGATGGGATCCGACTCCAGGGTAATATGGCTGCAGACTTCTTTAGATAGCCCTTTTTTGAGGTGCCTTCCTCCCTTCCTTCCTTCTTCCCTTCCTTCCTGTTTTTCCTTGCTATATAAACAGTACTGTGATAATCTTTCTTAAATTTGAATCTTTTCCACTCATGTAATTATTTCTATAGAATAGGTTAGTTAGCTTTCCATCACTAGTATCTGAGATAATCAGCTTATAAATAGAAATGATTTATTTGGGCTCACAGTTTTGGAGGCTCCAGCCCATGACCAATGGGTCCCATTGCTTTGGGGCCTCTGGCAAGGCACACTCCATGGTGGGAGCATGTTACAGAGCAAAATTGCATACCTCATGGCCAGGGAGCGAAAGAGAGAACAAGAAGAGGACTGGGGTCCCATGATCCCCTTCAAGGGCAACCCCCAATGACGTACAGCTCTCCCACTAGATACCGCTTCCTAAGGGTTCCATCCCCTCCCAGCAGTGCCGCAGTGGTGACAAAATGTATACCACATTGGCCTTTGGGGTTTATTTAACATCCAAACAAAAGTTGACAAACCCTAGAAATGTGATTATGGATCACAGTCCATGGACTTAAAATTAAACACACACACACACACACACACACACACAGACACACACACACACACACACACATCATCATCATCATCATCATCATCATCATCATCACTGTCCAATGCAAATGTTGTTAATTTGTCTTTTTTTCACTTTACTGTAAGTACCTTGAAGGCAGGAATTTTATTTCATTTAATTGTTTCTTGGGATTTTTTTTTTCAATTAATCTTCTGGAACTCTTTAGGGGGAGCAGGCTGGCCTTGAAATTGCATCTATCCTCCTGCCTCAGCCTCCCAACTGCTGCCATTACAGGCCTGTGCGACCATGCCCAGCTTTAATTTCATTATTTATCCCCAGTACCCACAGAGCACAGGCCCTGACCCGCTGAAAGGATTCAGTGTTTTTGTTGAATGAATGAAGAAATGGCATTACCATGTATGCCCAATAATTTAACTGTTTCATGGGCTTTTGCATTTCTCTCCCACCATCTCATGTTTCTTGAAGATAGGAGCCCTGTTTTGTATCTCTTCCTCTGCATTCTTATCTCTCCAGAACCCAGGATAGTTTAAACTTAGAGTAGGCATTCAGTGAATATTTACTGAATTAAATTCAGATGAGTTTAGCTGAATTACGTGGCACTCATTGATCAAAAATAGAAAACCACTCCCTTTGGAGGCTTGCACACATTTTACTTATCAAGATTGTATAGTAAAAGATCTGCAAGTACAAAACACTGCAGTTTAGAACACTTAAGAGTACTCTTTCTCTCTTCATAACAAAAAAGTATCAAGATTGGGCAGATTAGCCAGAAAGAAGCCAGAATTTCAATAGAGGACATGTTTTAGGCCAGCAATGGGGAAAAGTAACCTAAAACACTTATTTCACAATTGAAAAGTAGCTCTACTGTGTACCTTACAACCTCACTATAGGGGGCTGCTTGTATTTTGCAGGGAGTATAAAAAACAGAATCCATATCATTTATTCTTACTTATTGCTAGCTTGATATTATATAAAGTGACTCAGGCTGTGGCTGTTTGAGAGATTATTCTGGCATCTTATGAGAAGAATAAATGCTATTTGACTCATCCAGGAATCTGAATTTGGAGACTGTTTTCTGAAATTCTTGAGGGGCAATTGATATAGTAGCGCTGATTACGCAACTCTGTTTTCATCTGCCATTTCAAAGTATTGAAGTCAGAAATACCATTGGCCCTTGCTCAGACTTAGCCTGGAAACTGGTGGCGAGAGAGTGCTCGTGCAACTCCTGGGGTGTGATCATGGGGACCATGATTTTCAGTTCTCTGTTAAATGACTCCAGAGTTGTTTCTCAGAGTTGATAACTGGGGTCTTGGGTTACATCCAGTAACACCCCAGCCACCCTGGAAACCAGAACTAGGTAAGCTGTGCTAGAATCATTATACCAATATGCCTTGCATAGGGCCTGCCACAGAAGGCCTGGTTCATTAAGCATTCAACCTTGAAGGAGTCTCCACCTCATTATCCTGCTTCTCATTTTCATTGAAGTTGAATCTAAGCCCCCGAGAGAAAGCTGCTCTTATTTCAACAGGGATAACAGGCTGACAGTTAGCTTGGAGTTGATCGAGATCACATACGAATTTGCAACAGGAAACATACCCATGGTTTTCAGTAAGCCCCAGCTGAATGTGACCCAAATGGAAATTTACCAAGAGTGCACTTAGATACTTTACAAATGCTGGTATCAGAAAAATATCAGAAAGAAAAATAACAACTGAACAGTTAGTGTGCAAGTTATCCCAGGTAGCTTGTCAATCAGGCTTTAAGAAAACATTACACATCAGAACAAATAATTATCTTGTAACTGATAGTGTGAAAGTACACTGTATACTTTCACCATATCTCTTCAATTTATATGCTCAGCAAATAAACTTTATGAGGACTTTATGAGGAAGAATGCAGCATCAGGATTGGAGGAAGACTCATTAACAACTTGCATTATGCAGATGACACAACTCTGCTTGCTGAAAGTGAAGAGGATTTAAAACATTTACTGATGAAGATCAAAGAACATAGCCTTCATAGCCAGTATGAATTGCAACTAAGTATGAACAAAACAAAAATCCTTACAACTGGGTCAGTACGCAACTTCACACAAAATGGAGAAAAGATTGAGGTTGTCCATGATTTTGCTTTACTTGCTTCTACAATCAACACCCATGGAAGCAGCAGTCAAGAAATCAAAAGATGCATTGCTATGGGAAAAGCTGTGGCAAAAGATCTCTTTAGAGTATTGAAAAGTAAAGATGTCACATTGAAGATGAAGGTGCGCCTGACTCATGTCATGGTATTTTCAGCCGCATCATATGGTTGTGAAAGCTGGACATTGAACAGGGAAATAGGAGAAGAATTGATGCTTTTGAATTATGGTGCTGGAGATGATTATTGAATATACCATGGACTACGAAAAGAACCAACAGATCTATCATAGAAGAAGTGCTCCTTGGAAGCAAGGATGGCTAGACTGCATCTTACCTATTTGGGACATGTAGTCAGGAGGGACCAATCTCTGGAGAAAGACATCATGTTTGGGAGAGTGTCAGGTCAATGGAAAAAAGGAAAACCCTCCACCAGGTGAATTGACACAGTATCTGCAACAATGTGTAGGGAATATTATTGGATAGCCCCAGGGGCTAGAGAAGAAGCATGATTGGGATAGGGGCTTATTTAACCCGCTTGGACCCCTTGTTATCTAATTGGCTATATCCAACTCTCATCTTGCCCCCTGATTGGTAATCAAGGATCTCCCCTTGATTGCCCAAGGAGTGACATCTGGTCTCACTGTTTATTTAAATGTCACTCCTAAATTGGTTGCGCCTAGCTCCTCGTGCCCCCACCTGGTTGTCAGTTACCAAAGGCAGTTACCAAAGGACTACATAAACAAAGCCCACTCTGCATGTGAGGCTGCGGATGGTGATGCTGAGAGCTGCTGGCTGCTAGCTTTCTGCTAGGGGGTTGCTTGCTGCCGGTCTGCTCTGCCACACCGTCGCAGACAGGCCACACCATTGCCAGATCAAGAGAAGAAACTGCCTGCCATCACAGAGGACATCCCATTGCCATCCAAGCCCGTACCTACCAACCCACCCACCTGCCGCCCCATCACCACAGAGGTTGAGCTGGCTGAACCAAGAGAGGTCTGCCTGCCATTGCAGAGGCCACCCCATTGCTAGACCAAGATGGAAATCATCAGGGACCAGCAGCGGAAGAGAAGCCAGACTTCATGGGGGACATCCGGAGGGCCCCGGCCCACCGCTGAAGATGAAGAGCCTCTGGACCCAGTGCTGGAGGCAGAGCTGCAACACTTAAGAGCTGTGACACTTCTGCTATCTGGAAGGGCAGACCTGGGAGCTGAGCTGTACAATAAAACCTGTACCAAAGGCATCCAGGAGCCATCAGTCCTTGATTCCATCTCTCAGCTGTTGGGGTTCGGGCATCCCCACAACAATGTACTTAAACATAAAAAAGATCATGTGCCTAGCACAGAATTGGGAGTGTTTCTGTACATAGGGTTGCTATGAGTCGGACTCGATTCGACAGCACCTAACAACAACAACAACAACAACAACAACAACAACAACTTATAGCAAGAAGACATTTCTCCAGCCTGCTGAAGGGGCTGATGCCGCTGAACTTCAGCTCATGCTACATGCACTTTATTTTTTATTAATAAGCATTTTATTTTATTTTATACCATGAAGATTATGTTTATAGCCACATATATCTAAACAAAATCACATTAATTGTACAAAGTACTGGGTTTTTATGACACTTCCATACATGCATATAGTGTAGTTTGATCGTATTTACCCTCTTTTTTACTCTTTCTTATCCCTCCTCTTACCCTTCATGTCCCTAATACCTCCATTTTATTTTATGTCCTTCCTGCCATTCCCAAATTGCATCTATGAAAACATGTGGTCCTTGTCTCTGTGAGACTGGTTTATTTCATTTGACACGATGATCTTCAGTTCTATCCATTTTCCTGCAAATAACATAATTTTGTTCTTCTTAGTGGCTGAATAATATTCTGTTGTGTATATATGCCACATTTTCTTTATTCATCTGTTAGTGGGCACTGGGGCAGATTCCATAACTTGGCTCTTGGGAATAGTGTTGTGATAAACATGGGTGTGAAGTTATCTCTACAGTAAGACGACTTCTATTCTTTCTGGTATTTTCCCAGGAGTGATATAGCTGGATCATATCGTGGCTTTATGTTTTAATTTTTTGAGGAATCTCCATACTGATTTCTGCAAGGAATGTGCTAATCTACATTTCTATTAACAGTGTATGAGGATGTTTTTTCCCCTACATCTTCACCATTTGCTGGATTATTATTATTATTATTTTTTGATGATGGCCGTTCTGACTGGGGTGAGATGGAATCTCTGTTTGCTAAAGATGCTGAATATGTTTTCATATATTTTTTAGTGTCTGTTCAGTTCATTTGCCCATTTATTGACTGGATTATTTGCTCTTTTCTTTGAATTCTTTATGTATTTTGGGTACTAATGCCCTGATGGATAAATAGTTGGCAAAGATTTATGTGTTTATCCGTCGGCCTCCTTTAATCTGAAGCTCAAAGGCTATTATTATTCATCTTTGTATCTATAGCACATAGGACATAAATTCAGGACATGATGAGTAAATATTGAATAATTGAGTAAACAGCAGGCAGAGGAGTGTTGAAAGATTTAGATTTTAGTTTCACAAGTGTATGTTGACAATCATACCATCCATCTTGCCTCAACCTAAGAATGTGGTCAATGTATTTCTTTATATTAAAACAACTTTCATTTTAAAAAGTATTTATCAAAACGAGGTGATAATAAATAGTATGTGGAATCCAGGCATGGTGGCACATGTTTGTAATCCCAGTACTCAGGGGGCAGAGGCAAGAGAATCACAAATTTAAGGCCAGCCTGAGCTACATAGTGAGTTCCTGGCCAGACTGGGCTATGAGACCCTACCTAGACAGAAAAAAACAAACAAAACAAAAAACCAGTATCTGGGTTCTCCATTCCCAAACAACCAAATCAAAATCTAATATAAAGAATCTTTAACTATAAAAAACAACATGGCAAAAATCCAATCCATGAGAGAAAATCCCTGAGGCAAAATTAAAGTAAAAGGTCATGGGTCACAGGATGTGGGCAAATAATTCACAGAAATCGTGGACACAGCTATTGTGGGTTCTATGTCAAAGATGCTATCATGTTTGGGAATCCTAGAAACTATTAAGAGAAAACTAAACAAAACAAACAATAACAGTCACTGATTTCCAGAGGAATAAGGAAATGGATACTTGAATTCCTTTTTTTTTTTTTGGTACTGGGGGTTGAGCGCTCAGCCCATTTTTTTCACTTTTTTTTTTTTTTTTTTTGAGACAGGGTCTCACTAAATTACACAGACTGCCTCTGGTCTCGAACTTGCGATCCTCCTGCCTCTGCCTCCCAAGCCACTGGGATTACAGGCATGTACCACAGTGCCTGCCCCACTCCCTTTTTGAGATCAATTGATACACATTCATCAAAGCTGTAAAAATATGCATCATTTTTTTCTTCAGTATCAGAGATTGAACTCAGGACCTTGTGCATGTGTCTTAAACACTTTGGACATATTTGTCACCCGAGACCAATCCCTGGAGAAGGACATCATGTTTGGGAGAGTGGCAGGTCAACAGAAAAAAGGAAGACCCTAAACTAGATGGATTGATATGGTGTCTACAACAATGGACTTAAACATAAAAAAAGATAAAGTGCCTCACACAGAATCAGAGAGTGTTTTGTTCTGTTCTACATAGGGTTGATATGAGTCGGACCCAAGTGGATGGAACCTAATAACAACAACAGCAACAAGTATCCCTGCTATATCTATTTCAGACCAATCTTAATGTGTGGGTTTTATTTGGTTTATTTTATTTAATTTGATGTATTAAATGCTAGGCATTGTTCTAAGTGCTTTACATAAATTATTTCTGTAGTTCTCATAGAAATCTAAGAAGTCCAAACATCGCTCATGTTTCTAAGATAAGGCTGAAGCGAAACAATTGAAGGGTAAGAACTAGGATTAGAACTCAAATCTGTTTCTTTCCAGAGTCTGAGGTGTTTTTTTTTTTATTACCAAAAATTTCTTTTCTGATTGTTTAAAATACAAAGATATTGAAACTGGTAGATTTAATTTCCTAAATTTAAGTCCTTCTATCTCATTCCAACAGAACATTTGAAATATTATCCCTGAATAATAGTTTACAATTTAAGATACCCCAGAGGCACATACAAGTAGAAGGAAATACAGTTTTTGTGTGTCATGGAGAGAGCTGGTTAAAATATGGATCAGTACCAACTTGCCCTACTGCTTAGCCGTCCTCATTGGCATGAGGCAATTTCTAAATTTAGTTTCACTGTAAAGAGCTACCTAATCCTAGAGCTTCACATTAAGAAAGTTGGTGTATTATTTGGTTGAGAAAAGTGGCATAATGAGAGTAAAGGGCTGTTGGGACATGTGAAGTTTTTATACCCTTATTCCATGGATTGCATACCTATATGTGTCACTGGACTCACCTTCTCTAATCTCTGATTTTCAGCATCTGGTAGAAACAGTTTTGTTAGATAATCCTTATAATTGCAGAACAAAACTTTTGCCATCCAATTATCAGGGAACTGCTTGTTTCATCAAGAAAGTCCTGCATAATAATAACTTGCTGGATTATTGTGCTCAGTGTCATAGATGATTTATTTATTTATTTATTTTATTAGAAATTTTTAATGTATATCTTAATGTGATTCCTTCTGACATGCATTTCATTGTGACATTTCCATATATGCATTTTGTTGTACCTTACACAGATAAGTTCCCCCTTACCCTCTTGTGCACTTCCTCCCCCCATCCCACCCCCGACCAAAGACTTCTCTTCCATTTGCCTGTCTTTTTATGGTAATATTTTTCTATATATCCTTGGGTCCCAATTATGTTTAAGATTGAAACTTTTTCTGTAGTGAACTATCTTTTTACATTGTCAGTACTATTACATGAGTTTTCTAGCCCATCTATATTATTACCATTCTTTGGTATTATTGGTGTTATTATAATTATTTCCAGGACTATTAAAGTTGGGCTGTCCACCCTGAGGTCACCCTCTCCACCATTCCTCACTTCTCCTTGTTCCTCCCCTCCCCCCTCTCATCTCCCAGGATTTCGCCCTTTTGCTAGATCCCTCCCTTCTTTTGCATTCCCCAAATTGTCCCTTCTCCATGTTGTTGTTGTTAGGTGCCGTGGAGTTGTGTCCGACTCATAGCAACACTTATAGGCTTTTCAATGGCTGATTGTTTCGGGATTGTCTCGGGAGTGGGTTGCCATGTCCTTCTCCTGTTTCTGTGGTGCTGGGAATCGAACTCAGGACCTCAGAGACTGCAGAGCAGCGCTCTACCAACTGAGCTAAATCCCAGCCATCCCTTCTCCATAGCTGATTTATATTCTGGAGTAAGCTCACCGCAGAGCAGTAACAAACAGTTTGTGACCTGGAGCATGTCCTTGGACTTCACTTCGAGTAGACATGATATTATCCAGGGTTTCTCTGTGATAGGTGACCCCTGAAGGGCATATTCAATTCCCCAGGAGATAGTAATTGGTTCAGAGGCAGAAAAATGACCCAAACTAATCCAGTGAGGGTGAATGTCAGGATTCTCACATGGAATGCTGACATCCAAACTTTTTCTCTCTTTCTTAATGGCCTGAGTTGGTTTTAAACTCTGGAACAGTTGCAGCCATTTTGCATTCATGAGGGAAGCTGGGTATAGGATGAAACTCACAATGGAGACAAGACAATAAAGATGTAATTGAGCTGTTGAATCAAACTAAACTTGAATTAGATCTCAGTTTTGGGCCTTATTGTTAGTTGTGTGTTTATTTTCCTTTATTATTTAATTCAGTTAATTTGGATTTTCTGTTATTCACAATGAATATGTCCTTAAAAGTGTATTAATATATTGAAAGCCAATAAATTAAAAAGTAATCTCTCTGTGTTTCAGTTTTATAGTCAATTATTGTATTTACAAATATAAAATATATGGATTAGAATATTACCTGTGGTTTTTAAAATATATTTTCAACTTTGAGGTGCATTTTCAAGCAGTCTTACATGGAACATACAAATATGTAGACTACATTTAAACATCAATAAATGTGCTCATCATCTACTAATTTTCCTTACTGGTGGCAAATATTTCATTGTGGAATTGATGAAAACCTTTATTTTCTTGGAGTACAATTTGGAAACCATTAGTGTATAAAATGGGAGAAGATGCAGCAACCCACTCCCAAAACTCAATCTGCCATTGAAAACCCCATGAATAGCAGAGTAGCACTGACAAAGTGTTTCGCGTGTTGGACGTAGGGTCGCTATGAGTCGGATACCAACTTGATGGCACCTAACAACAACAACAACAGTGTATAAAATATTATATATACATATTATAGATAGTAAAACTGAGATATCTGTATGACGTATAGATATAAATATATACATATATACAATAGATAACATTACTGCTCTTACTATGTACCAGGGATTGTGTTGAATACTTTTATTTTTCTGGTGCTGGTGATGGAACCTAGGTCCTTGCACATGCTTGACACTGACCCACACCCCCAATCTCAAGCTGAGTACTTCATTTTATTTTATTATTTTATTTTATTTTGAGACTGAGACTTGCTAAGTTGCACAGGCTGCCACTGGCCTCGAACCTGAGATCCTCCTGCATCACCTCCCAAGTTGCTCACATTATAAGTATATCCCACAGTGCCAGACTGAGTTGAGTACTTTTTAAATGCATGGTCTTATTTTGAATTTATTACATGAAGAAAGCAATTGCATATAATAAAGGAAAAAAATAATACCTACCTCATGGGGTCCTTGGGAAATTGAAATAAGATCCTAGGTATCAGAACAAGTAAGTGAGAAGGAAAAGTACCCCTTTTCATTGAACTTACACCTAGAATGATGTGACCCTGAGAACCTTGCCTATCCATGGACTTTGTAAGTCCAGGTCAATAAATTCCTCCTTTCTGCTTAAGTAAGCCTTAACTGAACACGTTGCTTTTGAACTCTAGCCTCAACATCACCAATAAAAGTGAGAATTGGTTTAATCTCTTCTTTTACTCTGTGACATATATGTTGGTTTTGTGGGTGACAGGAAATAATACTATTAGCAGTAGTACTTGAAAAAATAATGACATATTCACAGACACTATAGAATATTTGTGCTGAAGGCTTTGTAATTATGGTAATTTTTAAAGATATTTTAACACTGAAAATCAACATTTATAATTGGATAAATTTATGGAGTACAAAGCAGATGTTGTGACTTGTGAATGTTGTTGTTGTTAGGTGCCATTGAGTCAGTGACCCATTCTATGACCCTATGTACAATGGGCAAAACACTATTGTCAGTGCTTCTCTGTTGTTCATAGGGTTTTCAATGGCTGATTGTTTTTTGGGAGTGAGTTGCCAGATCCTTTTCCCAAGTCTATAGCACCTGGTATTCTCAGGAAGTCTCCCATCCAAATACCAACTAGGCCTGACCCTGCTTAGCTTCTGAGATCTGATAGGATGGGTTGCCACAGTGGTATGGCTGCAGGCATTTGTGACTACAATATGGACTATTTAAATCAAACTAGCTATTATAAATGGGATTGTTCTCTTGAGTTCTTACTGAGTTAGTTTGTTGTTAGTATGTAGAAATGTTACTAATTTTTTTTTTCTAGTGCTGGGGTTTGAACCCAGGGCCTGGAGCTTGCATGTTTTACAAGTGTTGTACCACTGAGCTGCACCCTCAGCTCATATTTTTTACTTTTTGAGATAGGGTCTTGCTAAATTACGCAGACTGCCTCTGGTTTCGAACTTGCAATCTTCCTGCCTCTGCCTCCCGAGTCACTGGGATTACAGGCATGTGCCACTGTGCCTGGCTATGTTACTAATTTTTCTCTTGATCTTTTACCCTGAGATTTTAATGTATTTATTTATTAGTTCTAAAAGGTTTTTTTTTTTTTTTGTGTGTGTGTGTGTGTGTGTGTGTGTGTGTGTGTGGTGTCTGTAGGGTTTACTATAAATATATTAGATCAGCCAGCAACATTAATTTCACTGCTGCTGTTTCACTAATTTCCTTTCCTATTTGGATGCCTTTTATTTCTTTCTCATGTCTAATTGCTCTGGAAAACATGATATCTTAATTTAACAATAAGCCGCAGAGAGGTTTAATGGTTTCCTAAGGTTCACACAGCTTGTTAGAGTCCAGAGATGAAACTAAAATTCAGGGGGCTTGACTTCTGGTTCTTTTATATTTTATGCTGCCCAAATCAACCTGGCTGGATTTCATTTTTAATAGCCACTGAATTTAGCCATTAAGAAAGAAAATATACTGGGCATGGTGATGTATTTCTGTAATTCCAGCATTTAGGAGGTGGAGGCAGGAAGGTCTCAAGTTCAAGGTCAGCCTGGGCTACATATTGAACTCCTGTCTCAAAATGCTAAGGACTAAGAATGTAGCTAACTGGTAGAACACCTCACTAGCATGTGCAAGGTCATGGATTAGATCACTGGAACTGCAAAACAACACCCCCCCTCAAAAAAAGCCCTGATAAATATTTAAAGCAAGTAAGTATGTTTCAAATTTGATTAGTCAGGATGTTCTAACAAGTTTTTTTTTTTTTTTTTTTTTTTTTTTTGGTGAAGAGAACATTTGGCACCATGGTTTTCTGAATACACAGAGGTGTAACTGGTTTTGTAATCTTATCATAACCCTTCAAGTTAAAAGTTCAAGTGCAGACCATTGAAATAATATTTGGCAATTGTCTCTGGTTTTTGTCCTTCGTTATTAGATGGAAAACTAAAATAAGACACAGTATTATTTTTTTTTTAGATGCAGTATTCTTAATGTTTTAGGTATCATTTAGTTTGAGTACTCAACAGTCTGCCTGCAGCGGTAGCCTTGTGGCATCCAATCCCGTCAGATCTCGGAAGCTAAGCAGGGTCAGGCCTGGTTAGTACCTGGATGGGAGACCACCTGGGAACACCAGAAAGCTGTAGGCTTGGGAGAAGGACCTGGCAACCCCCTCCCAAAAATCAATCTGCCATTGAAAACCCTATGAACAGCAGAGAAGCACTGAAGATAGTGTTTCCCCTGTTGTACAGAGGGTCGCTATGAGTCGGATACCGACTTGACGGCACCTAACAACAACAACAACAACAACTCAACAGTCTCTCTTGTGCTTCCAAGTATGCAACAAACAATTGCTCATGTAGCGTTTGACTCTGTTTTTACATGTTCTCTAATTCGATTGTAAGTTTTCCTGGGATGAGAGCATCATTTCATCAAGTACAGTTGTATCATATTCTTATACTTTCCACATCTTCAAATGTAACTCCGATGTCAGCTCAGGCATCCCATTGTGCACCCTTGCCAGAATATTTGCACGTTTTTAGTGAGATTTTGTTCTGGCTGGTTTTATTTAGCACAGGACTCTCGGTTTTCCTTGAGGTGTGTCTCCTTTGTTCAGCCCTGCCCCTAATATTTGCAAAGCTCAGGGAAAGGTAGCTCAGGAATGAGATGGGAGGCTCACAAAACCTGTGACTAACCATTAAATGGAACAAGTACTGTTCTACCTTGGCAAATATGCCTTCATAAAAACCTAGAAGGCAAAGTTGAAATTTAGAATTTTTGAACTTTTGGTTCCCCACCGGAATTCAATCAAGTGGGGTAAGGTGGACCCTGTGCACCACCCACTTTGCATCCCTAGTCTACTTCCTTCTTTTCTTCCCATGCCCTCCTCCACTATCTATCATGACGAAGGGGCTTGCTTGCATTCAGGACATCTGGGCATGTCAAAGGTATGTCTACTTGCTCTCAAACAGCTGCCCCTCAGGCAAAACTTGCCCCAGTGGAATGTATATAAGCCACCTGAGATGATGGACTCAGGGACACAGTTTGTGCAGTCCTAGAGACAGGCTTGGGGCTGGGGGTTTAGCTCAGTTGGTAGAGTGTTGCTCTGCACTCTCTGAGGCCCTGGGTTCGATCCCCATCACTACAAAAATGGGAGAAGGACGTGGCAGCCCACTCCCGAAGCAATCCTGAAAAACAATCAGTCATTGAAAACACTATGAGGGCCACTATGAGTCAGACTTGACTTGATGGCGCCTAACAGCAAGAAGGCAGGCTGTGATTTAGCTCATTTGGTAGAGCACTGCGCTGCAGTCTCTGAGGTCCTGAGTTCAATTCCCAGCACTGCAAAAATGGGAGAAGGACCTGGCAATCCACTCCCAAGGCAATCCCAAAATAGTCAGCCATTGAAAACCCTATGAGGGTCACTATAAGTCGGAAACCGACTTGATGGGACCTAACAACAACAACAACAACAAGACACAGGCTGAGGCTGCTTGGGCAAAGTACCTGAGGGAGAGTTAGTTCTCTCAGCAGCAGTGGCAGCCTCATGTAGCGCCTGTAAGAATGGTAGACTCTCAGGCCACACAGTGGACCCACTGGATCTGAATCTGCCTTTGAGCACTCCTCCCCCAGGGCATTCCACTCACAGGGCACCATGATGTCATTGTTTTAGACCAGGGCTTGGAGTCTGGGGCTGGGGCACACTGGCCCAAGCTCAAGGGTAATACTATCTTTTGCTGTTACCACTCTTTCCTCAGTAATGACCCAGAAATGCAAGTCAGCATGTTTTCTTGATATCTGTTACTCCCACAAGAAAGAAAAGACCCACGTGCAGAATCAGACATTGGAATAAGGGGCAAGAGTGATTATAATGCAGTTCTATCCAGTACATAGTAAAACCAAATCAAGGGGCTGGGTGTGGTGGCATGTGCCTTTAATATCAGAGATGAGAGAGGCAGAGGTAGGGGGATCACTTGTTTGAGGCCAGAGGCAGCCTGTGTAACTTAGTGAGACCCTCTGTCAAAAAGACAAAGTGAAAAATGGGCTATGGGTATGGCTCAGTGGTTGAGCGCTTGCAAAAAGTGTGTGTGAGACCTGGGTTCAACTTCCCAATACTGGAAAGCAACAACAACAACAATAAAACAACAACAACAACAACAAATCCCACTCAAATCAAGTCCTCTTGTCCTTCAAAAGTACTTGGCTGTTTCTAGGTTCCTGCCTTTTTACTGCCACACCACTGGATCCCAACAATTTAAGAGTAAGTTACTTCTTTTTCCTCCTCCTCCTCCCCCCCTCCTCCTCGTGTTTCTCTTCTCCTTCATCAACTACACGGCTCCTTCCACTGCTGCCAATCTCAGCTCCAAGCCCTCTCCTCTGCCCTTCACTTAGCTAACTACTCACTGATGTTTCTGCTGAACTGTAGGCTGGGTGTCATCTCTCCCCACCACTGTCTACAAGGCAAAGAGCGTGGCTTAGAGGTACCATCACTCGAGTTATAATGCCTTGAGATACATTGTACTTTCCCCAGCCATTTTAGGAGATGAAAGAGCAGTTAGTTTTGAGTAAGTGTTTTCCTCTTCTCTAGATAAACCTGAGTAAAGCCTTCTCCAAATTAACCATGTCTTCATAACTTATACTGCTAAAACCCCCTCTGTATATTTATAGAGTCACCTTCCAAATCTCAAATATGTACATGTTTTCCTCCTACAGTCCTTATTTTTCATTGCATTTCTGAATGTACTATTTAAAAATGTCATTGGTATAAATTAATTCTTTGCAGATAGCAGAACTAAATGATTCTAAGTCTTCAAGTTGTGCTTTAAAAGGCATGAATAGAATCCTTGGGAGAAGTGCTACTTTCTGTTTTCTTATAGAATAAATGTCATTAGTCAGTATTGTTTCTTTTGGGGGGCATATTTTATTCTTTATACAATTATCCCTTACTATCTAAATGAATTCTATTTCTGGGTTCAGATAGTTTGAGTTTGGAGAGTGAATTTGAATAATGAGGGAAATCTGTATTGTCATAGCTCTGTAATCATAAGCTCTATGATAGAACATTGTGTCTTTAACCATTAAAAAATCTATACTGCTCCAAGCTGGGTGTCGTGGCACATGCCTATAATTCCAGGGACTTGGGAGGTGGAGGGAGGTGGATTGCAAGTTCGAGACCAGAGGCAGCCTACATAACTTTGCAAGACCCTGTCTCAAAAAAAAAAAGAAAAAAAAAAAAAGGGTCTGGGGATGCAGCTCAGTGGTAAGCACTTGCAAAAGTATGCACAAGGTCCTGGGTTCAACCCCTAGTTACCACAAAAAACAAACAACAACAACAAATGTACAATGAAATGCACGAATACGAATGTTGTAATAAGACCTGTTAAGTTGCACATTAATAATTAATTTTTAAAAGTAAAAAAAAAAAAAAAACCCTATACTACTCCAAATCCATTCAGTAATCCACATTCAACACTTATTTAACTCCTAAGGACAAAGTTCTGACCACAGCCTTCTCCTTGTCCTCTGGCTAAGTATATTTAGAGTTTCCTATACACATATTGAGTGATCAAGAAAGGCTCAAAATCTCTAGAGTGAAGGAATTATGTAATGATCTGGGGGAAGTGTACTTTATTTTAAACAAATCTGCAAGATGGAAAAGACTAAGTAATAATTGAGTAATGATCATTTACTAAAATATTAATGATTTTCTTGAAGATTGTCATTCTCCAGAGAGGACTCAATTCATTTGTAGAAAACCACTCCCTTCTTGTGACCGAAAAGGTTAATAATAATGATGATCATAATAATAAATGAAGGGCTGGGGTTCAGCTCAGTTAGTAGAGTACCACTCTGCACTTTCTGAAGCCCTGAGTTCAATCCCCAGCACCAAGAAAATGAGAGAAGGACCTGGCAACCCACTCCCAAAGCAATCCTGAAACATTCAGCTATTGAAAACTCTATGAGGGTCACTATGAGTTGGACCAGACTCCAGGGTACCTAACAAAAACAATAATAAATGAGAGTTTTTAGGAATGCTTTTAAGGTTATAAAATACTTTATTTTATATCATCTCAGTTGAAATCTAGACCAATGGTATCCAGAAGAGCTTTCTGCAATGATGGAAATATTCGATTCTGTTCCACCCACTAGGTAGCTATTAGTCATATGGGCTACATAGAGGAGGGGTGGCTACTCAAAGAAAAATCAGGATACTTTTCCTAGCAGACTAAATGGATGCTAAGGCAAAGATAACAGATGTTTACTATGAGGCTTATTACGAAAGATGGACAATACATTCCAAAATAGAATAAAAATATATTTTTGTTCACTATCCGGTGGTTTACAAAATTTGGTAATTATGTAAGAATGAAGCAACCAAGCTTTAATAAAGACATTGCTTTTAGCTGGGTGTGGTGGCACATGCCTGTAACCTCAGCGACTTAGGAAGTGGAGGCAGGAGGATTGCAAGTTCCAGCCCAGAGGTAACCTGCATAACTTAGTGAGACCTTGTCTCAAAATAAAATAAAAAGGACTGAGAGTGCAGCTCAGTGGTAGAGCACTTGCAAAAGCATGCATGGGGCCCTGGGTCCAACTCTCCAGGACAACCACCACCACCACCACAACAAACATTGCTTTCTATTGGCTCTATGTTTCTCTGGCTGCTGAGGCCTCTGTATATTGTTGTTGTTAAGTGCCATCTAGTTGGGTCCGACTCAGAGTGCCCCTCATAGGGTTTTCAATGGCTGACTATTTTGAGAGTGGACTGCCACAGCCTTCTCCCATTTTTGCAGTACTGAGAATAGGATCCCAGTCCTCAGAGAGAGCAGAGCAGCACTCTACCAACTGAACTAAACCCCCGCCCTCTGTATATTGAGCAATTATATTGTCTGAGTTTGGTTCATCTTACTATGTCATGTGATTACTCAGCAATTTTCTCTGTTTAAACTATGGTAAAACATCTTTTGTACCTTAAACCCTGATATCAGTTGGCCTCTGCCTGTTTTGAATGTAGCAGCTATTAATCCTACGTAGTCTTGAACCATTAATTTGCCACAATAAAAATACCTCTCTGCATTATCATGATATTCTCATGAGGTCAAACAAAATCTTCTATTTAGTGGTGTTGCCACAGGTGACTTGGAGGGTTTTACTGTCACCATAATCTCTACTTGGCCCAGCAATTCCAAATTAACATATAAGTTAAGTTAAAACTATATTTGCTTTGTCAATGAAGCTTCTAGAAAATTCTTATTGCTCCTCATTCCAATCCAATAAAGCCATTTGAGTGTCTCCTTTATTGATATTCTAAAATTGCCACTGTCTTGATATAGTAAATCACTTAATATTCTAATAATCTTCAGTTATGAATTGTCACTGCAAAAGAGAAGTATGGTCTTATAACCAGAAGCAAAGCAAAGCAAAATAAACAAACAAACAAAAAAACTGTGGGTAAATTGTGTATGAGTTGCTGTCATTTTACAGGACAACATGCCAAACCAACAGTAGCCAAACGTGTTTGCCAACATACTACAGGTAAAATAAACACCACCATCATGAATATAAACAGCAACACGGATGCCTGCACTGAAACATCATTTTATCACTTGGCTATCCCAAGTGGCTCCTGTTAACTTCTTATCTTTAAAATGAATGTACAAAATTTAAAAATTCTTGAAGAGGATGTTTAGGCTTCTAAAAATAAGTTCATAGACCCCCCAGAGTATGTTTTGGCAACACTGCAATGATAAGAAGGGCAAACCTGAGTACTCATTGAATTACTAAATGTTCTCTGTGTTACTGTAGGGCCCTGGGCAAAAGGTGACCTCTCTGGGTTACCTTCTTAGCTGTGAAGGTAGGAATAACATCTGTTTCATGGGATGGCTGTGAAAACTCAATGCAATGTTGGATGTGCCGTGTCTGGGGAGTAGAAAGCATGTAGGATTTATACTCAGGAGATAGGAAAGAGACCAGGCTCTGCAATTCTGGTCATGTGACTTTTGTTGTTAGGTGCCTTCCAGTTGCCGACTCATAGAGACCCTCATAGGATTTTCAATGGCTGACTGTTTCGGGATTGCCTTGGGAGTGGATTGCCTTTTGCGATGCTGGGAATTGAACTCGGGACCTCAGAGACTGCAGTGCAGCGCTCTACCAACTGAGCTAAATCCCAACCCTGCAGCGCAGCGCTCTACCAACTGAGCTAAATCCTAGCCCATGTGACTTTAGGCAGTGATAAATTTAGGCTTCAGTTTCTTCATCTATGATATAGGAATGGTGTCAGTGTCCTCCCCACTGGCCTGAGAGATGACATGGACGGAAGCAGCCATGCCATGAATAAGGCAGATCACTTTACTCTTTCCTTCTCTTCTATTTCCCACTTCTACTCCCACCCTGAAAAAAAAAAAAAAAAAAAAAGGACACTTTCTTGGTGGTGCTTGAATTCCTCATGAGCATTCAAGCTTTGTGCTGATAGTGTTTTTCCTGGATCTTCTTTTTGTAAAAGAAATTGTTTTCTGATAGCTAGAACAGTGACTGCCCACTTGATGTTCTTCTCATGCATTAAACTGCTTTGCTTAGTTCACTAGGCAAAGGACATCTAACCCACTAGTTCCCTGAAGGGAGAAGGGAAAACACAGAGAAGTTCAGCTTGTCTTCCCTCTCTCAAGTATATTTCTCAATTTCATCTGTCCAGAACATTTTTTCTCCATATGTCTGTCACCTTGTTGTCCTTTGGGGTCTTGTGTGTTGCTGTGATTCTGAAAGCTATGCCACTGGTATCTGAGATACCAGCAGGGAAACCTATGGTAGACAAGTTTCAGCTGAGCTTCCAGACTAAGAAAGACTATGGAGAAGGACCTGGCAGCCCCTTCCTGAGACAATTAACCATTGATAACCTTATGAATAGCAGAGAAGAACTGCAACACTGGGCTCAACATAAAAATATTGTTTGCATGGCACAGTGTTGGGTAGTATTTCATTCTGTTGTACATAAGGTTGTTATGAGTTGGATCCCACTCGACAGCATCCAACACACACACACACACACACACACACACACACACACACACACACACACAGAGAGAGAGAGAGAGAGAGAGAGAGAGAGAGCGAGAGAGAGAGAGAGCGCATTTTTAAAATATCTGGTCCAAAGGCTATGTTATGTCCTTTTAGTAATCTGTTGTTGTTGTTGTTAGGTGCCCTCAAGTTGAGTCTGACTCATAGAGACCCTATGTACAGCAGATCGAAACACTTCCTGATTCTGTGCCAGGCCCACGATCTTATTTATAGTAATCTGATAAACCAACTTAAAAGAATATTTCATGTTCATGAAAGGTAAGTTTTGATGGGACTTTCCTTACCTATAAAATAATTGAGATGGATACCATTGTTTAGTACTTACCCTTTAAATCCATTCATCAATCAAAATTATATGTGGAATACTTTCTCTGTGTTTAGCTTTTTGTTGGACTTTGGTTTTAATAATAGAGACAGTTTCATGTAAAGCAAAATTTTCTTCTCCTGTACTTGTGGGTAAAACCCAGGGCCTAACATACACTTTGCAAGTGCTCTAACATTGGGCCGCATCCCTAGCCCATTTTAACCCTTTTTTTTCTTGAGACAGGGTCTCACTAAGTTATATAGGCTGCCTCTGGCCTCAAACTCACGATCCTCTTGTTTCGGCCTCCTGAGTCACTGGGATTACAGCCGTGTGCCACCACACCTGGCATGATAAACAAACTTATGTCACAACTATATTCTAGAAATTGGAAAGTATACCAGGCAAACAAGGTATTTCTTTTTCCAGAATTAACAATCATTATTGCTGCATGTGATGTTGTTGTTGTTAGGTGCCATCGAGTTGGGTCCAACTCATAGTGACGCTATGTACAACAGAATGAAACACTATTTGAACATGTGCCATGGCTGTCAATATTGTCAGTGCTTCTCTGCTATTCATAGGGTTTTCCATGGCTGATTGTTTTGGGACTGGGCTGCTGAGTCCTTCTCCCAATCCTGCAGCAACTGGTCTCCCATCCAAGGACTAACCAGGCCCAACTCTTTTTAGCTTCTGAGATCTGATGGGATTGGGCGCTGAGGTGGTATAGCTGTAGATCCTGCATGTATTAGCAGACATTTAGTGACGTTGTTAGGTGTCCTCGAGTAGGATATGACTTACAGTGACCCTATGTACAACAGGAAGAAATGCTATCATACACTGTGTCATGCACACAATCATTTTATGTCTCAACCCATTGTTACAGCTACTGTGTGTCTTCTCATTTTGAGTCATGCCACATCAGCAACTGAAGATCCCAGGGGCTTTACTCCATTCCCATCATTAAGGTCAACTCTACTTTGAGGAGGTAACTCTTCCCCAGTCATCTTTTAAGTGCCTTCCAGCCTGGGGGACTCATTTTCCAGCACTATATTTCACAGTGTTTGTCATGCTGTAGGTCTTGTTCTGTGGGGGCTTGCATGTTGCTGTGATGCTGAAAGCTATACTACTAGTATTTCAGATACCAGTTTCAGCTAAGCTTCTAGACTAAGAAGGGAGAAGGACCCAGCAGTCACTCCCAAAACAATTAGTACTACTGGCATATATATCCTAAATATAAACTTATGCTTTTTGGGGAGGAAATAGGCAGAAGAGTAGTATGAAAGAGGGAAAGTCTGGGAGTTAGTTGAGCTGGGCTCTACTTCTGTCTTTCTAACTAGGTTAGAATAACCTAGTTACAAATACAAAGATATAATCTCTGCAGAGTTATTTTAATATTTGGTGCTAGGGATTTAACCCAGGGCCTTGTGCATGCTAAGCACACTATACCACTGAGCAAATGGAGTTAGTTTTAAATTGATAAATTGAAGGGACTGGATTTTTCCATCTAGCTCAGTCAATTATCTTTTGAGATTAGTTGACTGACTAGTTCTTGAAACTAGTTCTTGAAACTGTGGAACTGCTAATGGGAGGAAGACTGGGTCATAAGGTCCATAAGTCAGGGAGTCTGATTGTCTTATTAAGTGCTGAACACACAGTGCTAGCCTATATAGATACTCAGCAAAACCCTGTTGAATGTGTAACAATTAGGAACTGGTAAAATTTGATTACTTCTAATTTTTAGCTAGCTCTACAGCTGTAACTCTAAAGTTAATAATCAGAGTATATTTGGGGAACCACAAAAGAAACCGAATTCTGTAATGACAGCTTCCATTGCTGGTAGGGGTGAGGATTCTGATTTTCCAGCCTACTACCCACAGGTTAGATCATTTTGTGACATATCCAAAGAGCATGACTTATACTGATAGCTTCATAAATTAACCAAAAGTCTTTTCTAAGTGGAATAGATGTCTATGGTATTGATGTTACTTGACCTTACAGTAACTGCCTTCTCCAGTGAATTCCGACCCTCTTTCTTCTCTCATCCTCTTGGTATCTACCACCATTTCCACCCTAATATACCAGTGGTAGTTTTCTATGGGTCCAGATAGAAGATCAAAGCTCAGGAAAAATAACGAAAAGCAAAGAAAGGACAGCATTGTTGGCACACACCCTGCTCTCCAACTGGCAAAATGCACCTACAGAGATCCAGTTTAACTGGACATTCCAGAACAGGACTGCTTAATGGGCCTGACGAATTCCAGGATGGGTGGAGAGAGTTACAAAAACCATTCCTGCCTTTAGACCAAACTTGCCAGTAATCTGCAGAGGGCATTGTTTTTCCTAAATTCAGTTTTTAAAATACATGGAATTCTCTCAGCATTTCATAACACTGTTTTGTCTGTAGTTATTTTTCTTGTTTAGATCTCAAAACATTAATGCCAAGTATCATTGAAGGTGGCCACTTATTGGCAACTCCTTAAATTCCTGGCTGATAGGAAGTTGGAAAATATCGCTGTAAAATGCTTCATCCTGACCACATTCTATCTTTGAATGGTGTTTCGCAATGGGGAGATTGAGAGTTTCAATATGGATGTTGATTTCTCAATAACACCAGTCATAATTAGTTACATTGTATCTTTTTTTCTTTCTCTATTTGTCTGTGCCTTCAGAAGTAAAAATTTAATGACAAGGCACTTGACTTCTATTGACATTCAGATAGGACATTCTGACATCTCATGAATTACAAAGTGACTGAAAGGCAGCCATTATTTCTCATAGATTACAACTCATGAGATTACAAGTTAAAGGATTTAAAAATTGTAGTATTAACAATATTTTTAGTTCTTCTATGTGGATTTTCACTTAGTTGATGTGGAAACTGTGTTTTAAAAATGTTATGGAAGTTCCACAAGACCTCATTGCTACGAGGCAGCAGAGTTAGGACTAAAGCCCAAGGATCATAATGCTCAAATCAGTGCCCATTTCTCTGTTCTCAAAATGTGATCCCCAAAGTGTGGTCCAAAAATCTCTGTTGGTCCCCAAGGCTCTTTTGGAGGGCCCGAGTGGGGTCCAAACTCTCTTGATACTAAGGTATTCTCTGCCTTTTTCACTCTCAGCCTCTCATGAATGTACAGTGGAGTTTTCCAGTTATATGACATGTGATATTGCAACAAATGCAACATAAAGGCAGATATGAAAAATCTTAATTCTCATATCTTAATTGTCTTCTACTGTGTTAGACAGTGAAGACCACATGCAAAAATATAAAACATGGCTGGGGATATAGCTCACTGATACAGTGTTGTCTAGTATGTGCAGTGCCCTGGGTTTCATCTTCAGCACAGCAAAACAAAACAAAAACAAAACAAAATGATGCTATTATCACTCTTTTGAAAATACTTACCTTTCATAACATGCTATTTCTATTAACATTTAATAGACTTACTATTTTATCATAAAACAAATGGCATGGTTTGAATCTAATATGCCCCCCAAAGTCATGTGTTTGGATGTTTGGTTCTCAGTTGGTGGCACTGTTTGTGGAGGCAATGGAACTTTGGGAGGTAGATCTATCTTAGAAAAAGTGAATCACTTGGGCTGGGGACTTTGGAGGCTTTTACCTGGATCCACAGTTCTGGTCGCTCTCTCTGCTCTCTGCTTCCTAATCACCAGGATGTGAGGTTCTATGATGTGGGCCTGTCATGCCTGCCCCTCACTGCCTGTTCAGATGTCTGCCCTGCTGTCATGGCTTTCTGGTTCTATGGACTAAAATCCTTTAATGGGGACCACCCAATAAATCACTCCTTCTATAAGTTTGTCTTGGTTGGTTGTCTTGCCAAAACAAAGATAAGCTAATATAATAAATAAATAAATAATTCATAATATAAATATAAGTTATTATAAATAAATATTTAAAAATTTTCAATCGTCATTTCTAAACCCTGCTTCTCCCATACATATGTTTATGTATAGTAGATAGATGGATGGATACATAGATAATCTCTGATACTAACAAAAAAAGCTCCTCAGATCCTTCAATCATTTTTAAAAGTGTAAATAGGTTCTAAGGCCCAAAGTGTGAGGACTGTGCCCTACCCCGTGCTGATTAGACATAAGCATTGTGAAATACAGGACTGTGATATTTCCTGAAACTGTTCTTCAAAATGCATCCTATTATTTTGCTTGATACAAGTTATATCTGTGAGAACCCACCTGGGAAGAGCAATCTCTAAAGGGACCACTGAGGAAATTCTCTGAAAGATATGATACAAAAAGTATGAGTAGGATTAAGGAAAACTAATAGAGGAAGGAAAGCAGCTGTGACTATCAAGTAGGATTTACCACCCTTGAGCTGAAAGTGGCAAAGAGAAGGGGAAGTTTCTGAAATCAAATATACCTGAGAAAAGAGGGCCAAATGGTGAATGGTTGATGATGCAACACTCTACCTTTAGGTAGAGGAATTAATGCGTCATTGATGATCCTCAGACACAGGAAAGGCATTAGAGATCCATAGCTTTAGACCCAGACAAGGCTTTGCTACTTTCTAGCATCTGAAACTGGGTGAATGATAACTTAATTATACATAGAAGAGAATGCAAGCCACATAATTGTATTCCATAAAACCCAAGTACATGAGTCTTCTTCAACTCAATGTCTTTTTAGCCAGGTGCCAAAAATACCTACAGTTACTCCAGTGACATCTGACGAGAGAGGCAGTGTAAAGGAGGAGAACTCAGAGTGGAAAGAGACAATGGTCATATTCAATTGTGGTTAAAATACCTTCTTTTTTAAGCTTCATGAAAACACATTATGAGTAAGCACATTGTGAATACTCCTCCCAGAAGTTTGGAAGGAACATGTGAAGATGAAGAACTCTAAAGTTTAAGCTTCATTAGCTTCACAGTAAATCCATCTTTGGAGTTGAGGTAAGGAAAACCTTAGCTTCTCTCTCTTGATTTCCATCTCATGCTGGTCTCTCACTGGCTGAACCTAATAAGAAGCCAAAGTGCCATGGAACCAAATGTATGATAAGGTCCAGGCTCCTGGAAAAAAGCCTCATGTAGTCTAGACTATAGTTTTTTGGATTTGAGCCTCAAAACACAGGCAACAGAAGCAAAAATAGCAGGAAGTATATCAAAACACACAGTAAAGGAAACAACAGACTAAAACAACCAGCCTACAGAATGGGAGATTATATTTGCAAGCCATATATCTGGTAAAGGATTAGCATCCAAAATAAATAAGGAACTCAAACAACTGACTAGTGAGAACACAAATAACCTCATTAAAAAATGTTCAAAGGACCTGAATAGCCATTTTTCAAAACAAGGCATACATGGCCAACAGCTGCATGAAACAAAGAAACAAACAATCAAACAAATGCTCTACATCACTATCATCAGGGAAATGCAAATTAAAACAATGAGATGGTTAGAATGGATATTACCAAAAAACTGAAGCATTACAAGTACTTAACAGAATGTGGAAGAAAGGGAACCCTTGCACACTGTTGGTAGGAGTGTAAACCTCCTTTACAGCCATTATGCCATTATATAAAGCCATTAGGGGAAATTGTATGGAGGTGCCTCCAAAAGTTTAAAGTAGAACTATCATATGATCCAGCAATTCCACTTCTGGGTACATATCCAAAGGAAATGAAATCAGCATGTTGAGGAGATGTGGGCATTCCCATGTTTACTACAGCACCATTCACAATAATCATGACATGGAATAAACCTAAGTGTCCATCAACAGATAAATGGATAAAGATTTGGTGTATATACACAATGGAATACTATTCAGCCATAAAAGGGTTAAATCTTGTTCTTTGTGACAGTGTGGATGGAATTGGAAGACATTAATGTTTAGTGAAATAAACCAGGAACAGAAAGACAAATACTGCACAATCTCAATAATATGTGGAATCTAAAAATGTCAAACTCATAGAAGCAAAAAGGAGAATGGTGGTTACCAGAAGCTGGGGGTAGCGTGTTGGGGATGTATGTCAAAGGACAGAAAATTTTAGTTAGGCAGGAGTAATGAGTTACATAGATCTATGGTATAAAACGGTCACTGCACTTAATGATGTATTCTCAAAAACTGCTAAGAGTAGATTTAAGTGTCCTCACTATCAATAAAATAAGTACATGATTTAAAGCATATGTGTATTAGCTTGATTTAAGCATTCCATAGTATATATGATTTCAAAACATCATATTTCATCTGATAAATGTATATATAATTTTTATTTGTTAAAAATAAGACTCAGAGTATATATTAGAGCAGAGGAGGGTGAAGATTGGATGTGAAGGAGCAATTGGATAATGTCTGTCATGTGAAACATCAGTTAAGAGATGTACTGCAATTGATACCACTCATAATGGAAACAAGAAAGGCACACAAGGCCTCACCTTGTGCAGCAGAGTTTTGGGGACAGGGGTTTTAACATAAGAAGACATGTGCAGCAGTAGGGACAGGAGATGGGGATTGACATTGGAGGCGCTGGAGAAACTGTATCCACTGTCTGCTACCTGAAAGGGTCTCTATGGGTGGTGGTTTACTTGTTGTGACTTTTTAGTGTTTTCTTGGTGATCACTAACAAGTTTGGTTATAATTGTGAAAAGTTTGATTCTGCTACATCTAAGAGAGCCAATTACTTGAGAGAGAGTGGTAGGAAAGGAAAAACATTTATTTAGCAACATGGCTGCAGTTGGAAGAGGAACACTAGCACCTGGGTTGGTTTGCCTAGTGCTGACCAGTGAAAGTTTACACAGCATCTTTTGTAGAAATGTTGTCTTAGTCTCAGGTAAATGTGTGCCAAGGTGGTTCGTTGGTCTTGAGAAACGGCTAGATCTGGAATGCAGGTTGTAAACATCTTATCTCAGTCCCACAGTCACTGAATCATCCTAAACCTGTGAATTTAAGAAAAGGTGAGATTTGCATTGGAAGGGTTGTGTGTCTGTTTTCCCTCACAGCCAGTCTCTGCTCTGCATTTTTTACAGCTATCTTTTAGTTGGAACCTTTCCCCTGTTCCCTGGGAATGGGGAGTGCACAGGGAAAGATTAGTGCTCTTAACTCCCCAGTTAGTCATTAACATAGGGAGCAGGGTGCAGGGAGAAAATAAAGTCAGCTTTGAAAAGAAGGAAGTGAGGAGGAAGAAAAAAAGTTGGACCCAGCTTTACCATGACTTGGCAAAATGTGTGGCAGACCTAGGTAGCTGATTTTGCTTATATTTGACCTTGGAATATACTGCCAACACAAAAGTGAAGAAGACTTCCTAATGACATCTGGTTATGTTGCTTTTCTGACCAAAAGTTGAAAAGTATATGAGGGACCAAGGAGAGATGAAAAACAAAGAGAAAAGGAAGGAAGAAAAATGAGAACAGAATAGGGAACTCAATTAGGAGCAGCCATCACCGAAATTAGAGATATCAGAGTGTTTTCACAAATAGCACTGCATTCAGATGGTGGCAAAGCAATGTCACACCATCCACCCAGCTTGACAGCACAGAGGATGATTTTTTAACATAGGAACCACCTCTTCACTCTTACATACTACTTCTTTGCATTACCTATAGTAGCTTATACCAAAAGGGCAGAGCAAAACCAGCTGCCTTCAAGAAACAAGCCTGGGTGATGGGTTCAAAATTTTCTCTCCTGAGAAGCAAATCAGAAATATTTCTTAAAAATTATAAGACATCCCACCAACATTTACCAATAAAGGGGGAAAAAAGATTATAAGACAACTCTTAGAAGGTAAAGTGGGCTTGTACGGTAAAATGTGATGACTTAGGCATTTACTCGGTGTCACCTTGTCACATAATGCATATCAGTTAGTCAAGTGTCCTTGGGTAAGCGTGACAAAAGGACAGGGTCTCCCTCCCTATGGATGTGTCTGTTAATACTTCAGAAGCTGAGAGGATGGATATAATGCAGTAGCACTCATGAGACTTGTTTTTAAGACAGTGGGACAGTCATTTAAGAGATGTGACCAGTACCTGTTTTTGGACAGATGTTTTGAAAAAAGCTTTTGAATGGATTCCTCTATTTATGCAATGACCTAAATGGCAACACTCTAGA
Organism: Pedetes capensis; assembly: GCA_007922755.1. Taxonomy (NCBI): domain Eukaryota; kingdom Metazoa; phylum Chordata; class Mammalia; order Rodentia; family Pedetidae; genus Pedetes; species Pedetes capensis. The sequence goes on along the minus strand of VMDO01014471.1, from coordinate 16,026 downwards.
TTAACATGTCAAATGTTACTGTGATATTGTGATATAGTAAGGAATATATATTTGGTCTCTGCCCCTGGTTCCTGGCACACAGCTCCTAAAACTTGTGCAATCTCTGGTGTGATAAGCATGTCTCTTGTGTGCTAATGAGATGACTGGTGGCTGTGGGCCCCTCACCAGAAATACCAAGGTATGATTAAAGAGTTGGAACTTACATCTCCACCCCACCAGCCTGTGGGGAGGAAGAAGGTAGCGACAAAGAGCCGAAGGTTGTGTTGATTGCCAATGATGTAATCAGTCACGCCTACATAATGGAGCTTCCATAAAAATCCAAAAGTACTGAGTTCAGAGGGTTTCTGGATTGCTAAACACATGGATATTCCTGAAAGGTGGCATGCCCATGGAGGAAATGGAATCTGCCCACCCCTTCCCACATCGCTTTCCCCACTCATCTCTTCCAACTGGCTCATCTGTATTCTTTGTAATATCCTTTATCATAAACTGATCAACATGAGTAAGTATTTCCCTGAGTTCTGTGAGTCATTTGAGCAAGTTAATTAAGTCCAAGGAGGAGATTGTGAGAACCCTGATTTATACGCAATCAGTCAGAAGCTCAGGTCCCAACCTGGGACTTGCAACCTACCTGTGAAGTGAAGGCAGTCTTGAAGGACTAAGCTCTTAGTCTGTGGGATATGGAGCTATCTCCAGGAACAAAGGGTCCGAATTGAGTTAAATTGTAGGGCCTGCAGCTGGTGTCTGCTGGAGAATTGCTCGGGGGGGGGGGGACACCACCCCCTATATCTAGTGTCAGAGTATTGTGAGAGTGACTGTAGGAAAAGCATGGGGGCTTTATCAATTACAAGCTCATTTTTATATTTTGTGGGTTTAGGAATCTGGATTTCCTTCATGGCTAAATAAAGATGTTCCTCAAATTAAGATGTTGTTGTTGTTGTTAGGTGCCCTTGAGTCGGGTCTGACTCATAGTGACTCTATGTACAACAGAATGAAACACTTCCCAACACTATGCCATGCTCCACACTATGTCAGTGCTTCTCTGCTATTCATAGGGTTTTTGATGGTTGATTGTTTCAGGAGTGGGCTGCTGTGTCCTTCTCCCTAGCCTATAGCACTGGGTATTCCCAGGTGGTCTTCCATCCAAGGACTAACCAGGCCCAACCCTATTTAGCTTCTGAGATCTGACAAGACCAGATACCAGGGTGGGACTATCTCAATAAATCCACTGTAAATTGAAAATATCATAAGTCAAGAGCGTATTTCATCCACCTAACCCACCAAATATCATAGCTTAGCAACACAGGATGGTATAAATTATTGTTTTTTTGTGACCTCACAACTACATGGGAGCTGTTGTTTGGTGCTACTGCCCAGCATTGTGAGGGAATTAGATAGTGCATATCACTAGCCTGGCAAAACAGCAACATTTTTAAAAAAACCTTAGAGTTTCAACTGAATGCCTACCACTTTTGTATCTTTATAGAGTCAATCACTCATAAATTGAACCATTATAAGTTGGGGGACCATGTGTAATCTTGGGTTTTTATTGTTTTCTAAACATGAGTTCCTCTGGAAATATATCTTAAAAAATTGTTTCCACTTATTTCTGCTTCACTCCAAGGTCAAGTAACCAATTTGTAGAAAGCCATTGATTCTATAATTCATCCTGAGAATGCCTGTCTCCTAAAAATAGGATGGAATTTTGCCCATATTTTAGTTCTCAGTTAATCTTGGGTTCTGCCTGCATGTTCTGTTACATGCTGCAGGGGCTAAAGGGCTTTCCAAGGTAGAACTCTGTCTCCTTCAGTCTCTACTTTCATCACATGGGCCGGTTCCTGTTTCTTAGTGAAACTTTACGGAAGAGTGGAAGATTCTAACATTGTGCATGTTTCCCATCAACAACACTGATTGCAGTTTGTTGTTGTTGTTGTTAGGTGCCGTCGAGTTGGTATCCGACTCATAGCGACCCTCATAGGGTTTTCGATGGCTGGCTGTTTCGAGATTGCCTTGGGAGTGGATTGCCAAGCTCTTCTCCCATTTTTGCAGTGCTGGGAATTGAACTTGGGACCTCAGAGACTGCAGTGCAGTGCTCTACCAACTGAGCTAAATCCCAGCCCTGATTGCAGTTTAGGTATATGTAATCTGCTCTGCCTCACCTCAGATTGGGGCTGGGGATTTAGCTCAGTTGGTAGAGTGCTGCTCTGCAGTCTCTGGGGTCCCGAGTTCAATTCCCAGAACCACAAAAATGAAAGAAGGAAATGGCAGTCCACTCTCGAGGCAATCCTGAAACAATGAGCCATTGAAAATCCTATTAGGACTCGCTATGAGTCAGACACAACTGAATGGCACCTAACAACACCACCACAGTTCAGCTAATTCCACATCTTACAACTTGTCACTTACAATGTCCTACTTCTGGGCATTTCTGTATCCGTTAAGACTTTTGCAGTTACAACTGACCAAAAATTCAGTTCAAATTGTCTTAGGCAAAAAAGAAAATGTTTTGACTAACATAAATAAGAAACCCAGGGCAAGTACCTAGGTAGATGTGATGGCACTAGGTTTAGAACTGAAAATGTATCATCAGCATTTATTGGGTTCTTCCTCCTTCTTGGCTTTGTTTTGCATTCCCTTGCACCTGAGATTTATTCTCAGATTCTATGTGGTGATAAGTGGCTATAGTCATTCTGTCTTGCATCCTCTCAGATTAAAGGCTGTTGATAAAGAAGGTCTATTTTCTACTGAAAAATTAAAGAAAAGTCCTATAACTGAGTATCCTTGGTTCTCAGTGTACTGGGTTACATCACTGGTCTATCTCTAAATCAGCTGATGTGGTCATATAAATAGGATGCATGGATTGGCTTAGGTTTCACTTTGACTCAACGCATGTAGACTTCAAGTGTAAATAAGAGGTAGAGAAGGGGTAAACTTCTTCAATGCAAAGTTGGGGTATCATTACAAAATACAGTAAAGTGTAGCTAGTAGGTTTCAAAAATATCATGTATCTACTGCACCACTCAATAGAAAACCTCAATGGTAGAGCCAGTTAAGAAACTACATGTGAAATTTAGATAATACCATCCTGTCTTAGACCACTTGTATTATCAGCTCAGTGTCACCAAGAGCCATTTATGGGAGACTGTAATAGTTGTTCTTTTTGTCAGCTTCAGTTTATGTACAGCAACCCAGGCACTGCTAATATCTCCCTACAACCTCATTGCAGGATTCATCTTCCCTGAGTATATCTAAACCTGTGTCGTACTTACATTTTTGCCAGAATGAATTTTATGACTTTGTAGACTGTGACCATCAGCCCCTCTTAGCTTCTGTCCCTTCATCTGACTATAGAGGGGCTTTGAATTCCAAGAGAAACAAATAGAGCCAATCGGCCACCTAGAGAGCTCTTTTCAGGGCCAACTTTGGCAAATTTGTAGTTATTAGAGAAAACTAGTGCTAGGAATAGTTAACTTTCAATCCTGAAACCTAGAGCAAACAATCTCAGCATTCTCTTCTATTGTTATTTTCAAAATTAGCTCACGAAGAACATAGAATCAAGAAGTCCCTGGCATTATATCAGAGTAAATAGACTAATAGGACAGTCATCCACATATAAGCAAGGTGGGAAAAAAATTGCCACAGCAATAATACAAACATAATGGGAACAAATGCAAGAAACAAATGCAAAAAATAAACCAAAGATCTGGCCCAGAATTAAAATGCTTTTCTTTCTTTCAATTCCTCCTCCTCCTCCTCCTCCTCCTCCTCTTCCTCCTCCTCCTCCTCCTTGTTCTCCTTCTCCATTTCCTTCTTCTTTTCCTTTTCTGCCTCTTTCTCAAAGACTTGGGAGTTGAACCCAGGCCCTCATGCATGCTATACAAGCACTCTACCACTGAGCTGCAACCAAACCCCTTTTATATTCTTTATTTTGAGATAGAGTCTCACTAAATTGTGTTTGCTGTCTCTGGTCTGGAACTTGCAATCCTTCTGTCTTAGCCTCCTGAGTATCTGAGATTCCAGGCATATGCTGTAGCATCCAGCTAAATTTCTTCTTTATTCTAGGAGGTGGTACATTTTGCCTAGTCACTTATCTGGGAAAGTGGTCTGGAGTAAGCCTGTGACAAGAAATGGTAGATGCCTACCATTTAAATCTGGTGTGATAGATATTTGGCCAGTGTAGGATCCTGTGGATAAATAAGAGTAGAGTTCATAAGAGAGAAGTGTTTTGGAATTCAATTTTGGAATTCAGTAGGAGTCTATCCTATACAAAGACTTATAAAAGCACACAAAGTTGTACCTGCAATGATATTCATGACCTCATTGTCTGTAAAAGTAAAAATCGGAGACAACCTAAATGCCTGCTAATAGGGGAACAGTTAAATAAATTGTGGTATGTTCACATGATAGAGTATTTTATATGACCACTAAACAAAAAAACAATCTGGAATTATACACTGTTGTTGTTAGGTGCCGTCAAGTCAGTATCCGACTCATAGCAACCCTCACAGAGTTTTCAATGGCTGACCATTTTGAGATTGCCTCAGGAGTGGAGTGCCAGGCCCTTCTTCCATTTTTGTGGTGCTGGGAATTGAACTCAGGACCTCAGAGACTGCAGCACAGTGCTCTACCAATTGAGCTAAATCTCAACCCGGAATTATACACAGTCCTCCTTTATTCGTAGTTTTTCTTTCCATGGTTTCAGTTACCTGCAGTGAGCTATGGTCTGAAAGTATTAAATGGAAATTCTGGAAATAAACAATTCATAAGTTTTAGATTGCATGCTGCTCTGAGGAGCATGATGACATTTTGTGCTGTCCTGCTCTGGTGTGCCCAGGACATAAATTATCCCTTTGTCCAGTGCATCCATGATATATATGCTACCAACTCATTAGTCACTTTAGTCCTCTTGGTTATTGAACCAATTGTTGTGGTATTGTACTGCTTATGTTCAAGGAATTCTTAGATGATAGCCTAACACTGTGTCCCATTGCCTATGTCACTCACTTCATTTAATCCTATCACTCAGCATTGTATAATCTCACATTATCACAAGAAAGGTGAGTATAGTACAATAAGATATTTTGGGAGAGACCACATTCACATAACTTTATTACATTATATTTTTATAATTGTTCTGATTTATTACTAGTTATTATAGTCTCTTACTGTGCCCAATTTATAAATTAAACTCTATCATAGATTATGCATGTATATGAAAAACCAGTATATATACGGTTTGGTACTATTTGCCATTTCAGTTTCACTGGGGGTCATCAATACCCAAATTTCATTGGCCTATCAGACATAGAAAGTCCAAACTTCTACCAAATCTCCTGCTAAGTATTTCTAATAATTCCAGTAATTTCTCATGCATTGAGTGCTGTCTGAACTGGCTGGACATACTATTCTAGTAATCCTCTCTTACTCATGGGGGCTTTGTTCTAAGACCCCCCACCCCCATCCTGGACTGCTTGACTTTGCCTTGCTGGGTCCAGGGAGGCTCTCATTGTGCTTTACTCTGTCTTCCTGTGAAGTACCCCAAGCCCTCACAGAGCCCTCATGGAGGAGAGTGAGGAAGAATGGTTCTCTCTGCTTTATGTCACAAACCATTGGTGGCATGTTACAGCAGTGTTGCCTGGGCTCCAAAGTGTTATAGGATATATAAAAAATAAGCCTTCCATCTTTTATTTTATAGCACTCTCTCCTTTGGAATTAAACTTTAGCCAAATATTGCAGAGATCCCATGATACTATTGGAACCACTCCTGTTTCCTAACTCAGGCATGGTTAACACATCCAGCAATTTATGCCTGAATTCTCTTACTTTTAGCATATGAACTTTCTCAGGGTCTCTGTGAAGAGACTTGTGTTGTAATTTGCTACCAGTTTAGGAGACATGAACAGATACATCTGACTTCCAACAGGGGCTCAGATTATTTTCTTTTTTTCTACCATTATTGGTAAATGATGATGGGGTACATAGTAATATAGCATCGGCTTTTTCCATTATGCAACTATTATATCACTTTTGGTTACATTTATATCAACTTACAAGGTTTATGGAAACTTTTGACTAATATGTAGTAAAACTCACATGCATATTTGGGTTACATTCCCCTATTTTTCCAATGTACTCATGAAGTTGCATTGTTTACATTGAGATTATCCTCTCTCCCTTTTTCACCCCATAGTAATTCTCCTTCTCATCCCACCTTTGGCAATCTTTGCTTCCCTCTGCTAGTTCCCTCCCTCCTCCTTTCTACTCTTTATATTGTCCCTTCTTCACTAAGTTTATATGTGCATTTTTATATGTCAACTTATGTATAGGACTTTTTCCTCCTTTAAGTAAGATTCAGCTCCCACATATGAGTGAGAACATACGGTATTTCCCTTTTTGTGCTTGTGTTCGTTTGCATAAGATGATGTTCTCCAGTTCCATCCATTTTGGCACAAATGGCATTATTTCATTTTTTTATTGCTGAATAATATTCCTTTGTGTATATGTACCATAACTTTTTTATCCATTCTTCTGTTGATGGGCACCTTGGTTGGTTCCATATCCTTGCTATTGTGAAGAATGCTGCATTGAATATGGAGATGCAGGTGTCTCTGTGGTATGATGACTTCTCTCTCTTTGGGTATATTCCTAGTAGTGGTATAGCTGGGTCATATGGCAGCTCTATTTTTAGTTTTCTGAGGTATGTCCATATTGATTTACAAAGTGGTTGAACTAATTTACAGTCCCACCAACAGTGTAAGAAGGTTCCTTTTTCTCTACAACCTTGCCAGCATTTGTTATTATTTGTTTTGTTGATCTTGGCCATTCTTACTGGAATTAGGTGGAATCTCAGAGTTGTTTTGACTTGTATTTCCCTAATGGCTAGGGAGCCTGCAGCCATAGCACTGTCATCAGATCTTGGAAGCTAAGCAGGGTCTGGCCTAGTTAGTATTTGGATGGGAGACCACCTGGGAACACCAGGTACTATAGGCTTGGGAGAAGGACCCAACAACCCACTCCCCAAAATCAATCCGCTATTGAAAACTCTATGAATAGCAGAGAAGCACTGACAATAGTGTTTCGTCTGTTGTACGTGGGGTTGCTATGAATTGGACACCTAACAACAACTCGACGGCACATAACAACAACAATGGCTAGGGATATTGAGCATTTTTTCATGTGCTTCTTAGCCTTACAAACTACTTCATTTGAGAACTATCTAATCAATTCCTTTGCCCATTTGTGTATTAGATATTTGTTGTCTTGGGATTTGCTTTCTTCAGTTCTTTGTAAATTCTAGAAATTAGTTCTCTGTCAGATGTGTAGGATACAAGATTTTTTTCCCATTCAATAGGCTCTTCCTTAACTCTTTTGATTGTTTCCTTTGGTGTACAGAAGCTTTTTAATTTCATGTAATCCCATTTGTCAATTCTTGGTGCAATTTCCTGAGCAACTGGAGTCTTATTAAGGAAATGCTTTCTTATGCCTATGTGTTGGAGCATATTTCTTATCTTTTCTTCTAGTAGCTTTAAGGTTTCTCATTTTATGTTGAGGTCTTTTATCCATTTTGGGTTGACTGTCATGCAGATTGAGAGGTATGGGGCTGTTTTCATTTTTATGCAGGTGGAAATCCAAGTTTCCCAGCACCATTTGTTGAAGAGGCTATCAGATTATATTCTTTTTTTATTGGAAAATTTTAATGTACACCTTAATGTGATTCATTCTAACATGCATTTCATTGTGGCATTTCCATATATGCATTTTGATGTACATTATTCATATAAGTGCCCCCTTACCCTCCCGTATGCTTCCCCCCACACCCTCCCCATCTAAGTCTTCTCTATCATGTACCTGGTAATATCTTTCTATATGCCCTTGGGTTCCAGTTCTGTTTAAGATAGAAACTTTTCCTGTAGTTAACTTTGTTTTTATCTTGTCAGAACAATTGCATGCATTTTTTAGACCATTTATATTGACACCATTTTTAATGTTGTTGTTGTTAGGTGCCATCAAGTCATGTCCAACTCATAGCAACACTCATAGGGTTTTCCATGGCTGAGTGTTCAGGATTGCCCCAAGAGTGGATTGCCAGGTCCTTCTCCCATTTTTGTGCTGCTGGGAATTGAATCCAGGACCTCAAAGACTGAATAGTAGTGCTGTACCAATTGAGCTAAATCCTAGCCTCATATTCTTAACAGCAGACATCTTAACCTAATAGCAAAGAGACCTCCCTTTTGCTTGTCCCATCACTTTATCAGAAATACTATATTAGTCATTATATATTTTGGTCACTATATTTTGGTCATTATAATGAACTAGCTGAGATAATTAACTTATAAAGAGAAAAATTTGGCTGGTTGTGGTGCCACATGCCTGTAATCCCAGCAACTCAAGAAGTGGAGGTAGGAGGATTGCAGGTTCAAGGCCAGAGGCAGCATGAATAATTTAGTAAGATCCTTCTCAAAAAACAATAAAACCAAAAGCCAAACGGAAACAAAAACAAAACAAAACAAACAACCAAACCAAACAAAACAAACAAACAAACAAAAAACAACTGGGCTAGGGGTGTAGCCCAGTGGTAGAGTGCTTGCAAAGTATGTGTGAGGCCCTGGGTTCAACCATCAAGTACTCATTCCAAAAAAAGAGAAAAGGTTTCTTTTGAGTTACAGCTCTAGAGATTCTAGTGCATGATCTATTGGCCCCATTGCTTTAGGCCCCACATCATAACAGGGGCAGATGGCAGAACAAATTGCTCACTTTGTGGTCAAGAGGCAAAAGAGAAAGGGACAGGAAAGAGATAGGCCCCATTGGGGGCATTCCTCCAGGGACCTACTGACCTTTCACTAGGCCCTGCTTCCCAAAACAGGGCTTCAAATATGAAAAAAAAAAAAATGGGTTCAGGTTTGGGTGCAGGCTCAATATGCTAAAATTTAGGATGTTTGGATTCATTTTTGTGTTAGGGTTTAAATCCCATGTGTAGATAGCGGGGCTTCAAACTGAATCTGAACCCAAACCCTGAACGTGCTCCACTCAAGCATTTAAAAATTTGTTTTTTAGACCCAGACCCAATCTTGAACATGAACCCAGTGAAAAACTGGGTATGGGTTCAGCTTTTAATATTTTTATCATTAGCTATTTAAAAATTGAAACAAAAACTGAACGATATTCTATTTGTTTATCTACACAGAAGATTAAAAAATTTTTTTTAAACAGGAATCCATACTGAACTGGAACCTTCTAAAATTTAACATATTGAATTTTCACCCAAACCTGAACCCAATTTTTTGTGGGTTTGAAGCCCCATCCTAAAGCCTCCACCAGTCTGGCATTCTCCCAGTGACCTCAGGACCTCCCACAAAGCCCTTCCTCCTAAAGGCCGCAGCACCTCCCAAGAGCACTACCCTAGGGACTAAGCATTTTCTTTTCTCGGTACTTGGGGGTTGAACCCAGGGCCTCACACATACTTTGTAAGTGTTCTGCAACTGGGCTGTGCCTTCACTCCATTTTTAATTTTTTTATTTTGAGACAGGTTGCTCCTGGCCTTGAACTCGCAATCCTCCTGCCTCCACCTCCTGAGTCTCTAGGATTACAGGCATGCACCACTGTGCCCAGTGCGATCCAAGACTTCGACACATAGGCCATTGGAGGACACTGATCCACACCATAGCACCTACCTGGCACTTTACATCCTGAAGACGGCCTCTTTTAGACAAGCAAGGATCCTGTTTACAAAACAGCACACACAGTATGATCACATTTATAAAAAGTTTAAAATCATGTAGAGCTCTCTTTGAATATATTACTTGTGGAAAATACATTTTAGGGTAAACTTAAAGTAAAACAAAAGAAAGGAAAGGGAATGTCTGTAATGAAAATACAAAAGTCTACTTATATGGGTCATGTTCTACTTTTAGGTTGAATGGTGGGCCCACAGGTATTTAATTTGATTATTACTTATTATGTGCACATACATTACATATATTACATTACATTTGAATTCAATTCAATTACAATTACATTACATTACAATTGAATTCAATTCAATTACAATTACATTACATTTGAATTCATTGCATTCAAAATCTTAAATGTGAAATATTTCACAATTAAAAGTTTTTTCTGACTTAAGGAGTCATTCAAGCATTAATTTGCACTCATGCATTTGCTTTTTAGACTTTTGATTCTCCTTTTTCATGTTCATTCGTTCTTTCATTCATTCTTTCTTTCTTTTTAATCTACGGTAATCTCCAAGTTCTGGAGAGCCCTATTCATATTTGCCTTCTTTTCTTATCTTAAGAGTTGCTTTTGTTTTCTCCTGTGATTTCACCTATGCTTCCTTCCTGATTGCTAGTTTCTTTATCCAGCATTCATGATTTTTTTTTTTTTGTAACCTATTTGGACACCCCTGCCAGTACTTAGCAGCTAAGTTACCTTTTCCCTCTTTATTCTTATTTTCTAGAATGGTTTCCTGTCTACAGTAAAGGAATCATTATTAGACTGAAGTGCCTCTAGGTTTTCTATTTCCTTTGTTTGGCAATACTTAGCCAAGATGTGCATCTAGGTATTTTATTTTATGGACTACTATGTAAACTGTTGTGGAAAATTGGAGTTATGGCAGCGGTTTAGGGAGTGCCAACACTACAGTGAAATGGAGGTAGCCTTGAAGGAAAATGCTTTCTGTGTGGTTTCTCTTTGGGGAACTTCTGCTGCTACCTACCTAAGCTAAATGTCTGGAGTCAACATCCATGGGCTACCAAAGAACACATGGAATACCAGGTACTATGAAAAGTTATCATGTAGATTATTATTTATCAATATGGGAGGATGTTCATGACATATTAAGGCACAAAAAGAGCAAGTTATTATTAGTGTACATATATATAATATTTGAAGCCTTCTATATCTAAATGCAAGTATTGTTATTAAGTGCTGTTGAGTCGTGTCTGACTCATAGTGACCCTCATAGGGTTTTCAATGGCTGTTTCAGGAATGCCTTGGGAGTGGATTGCCACATCCATCTCCCACTTTTGTGGGGCTGGGAATCAAACTCAGGACCTCAGAGACTGCAGAGCAGGGCAGTGTATAGATAAAAATAGAAGGATATATATCAAATTGCTACAAATATTAATAGTGGTTGTCTTGAGATGATGGGATTTGGGGTGATTTTGGAAGTTGTTTATATGACTTTCTCTATTTTCTGAAGCAACTGAAGGGAGTACATATAGCTTTTAAAGACCAGAACATTAATTTCTGTTTTAGTTTTTTAAAAAGGAAAATTTGGTGAGTTAAGAAATCTCTTTGGTAAAAATTTCATTTCTTTCTTTTTCAAAATTATCTGAAAATGTCCTTTACCTACCCTTTAGCATTTAACATAACACCTTAGCAGATTGTAAGGGAAACAGTTAGTATTCTGTATTTTATATAGATGCACACATGTTAGATTATTACAACAAATTTTAACTGCAGTCTCCATCAGCATGTGCAGTGGGTCTTCTCCAAAGATAAGAAGGTTGGTGACATGGTTGAATTTGGCCTGGAGGCAACACAGCTGCAGGGAGAGGTAGGTGGAGAGAGAATGGACCAAAGGCAGGCAGTGCAGCCTTGTAGGCTGCAAAGTTCTGGGCAGGGACATGGAGGTGTTTCCTTAGGGCACCCAGCAGGATATTGAAGGTGAAGAATAAAGCCTTGCTCTGAGTGAATATGTTTGCTCTTTTGCCTCTTTATAGTCAAAAGCCCACCTTGCTAATCGAGCAGAAAGTTCCTTTGGAGACAGCCCTTCCTTCCTCCACCACTGGAGGGCTGTGTTCCTATCAAAGCAGTGTGAGTTCCTGCCTCCTCCACGGTTCCCTGGACTTTGCTCCAGGGCTTTTTCTTGGGACAGAAATGTGCTCCACTGTCTCCATGTTAAATTCTAAGACACAGCAGTGGTGGTGGCAGCTGTGGCAGCTATGGTGGTGGGATGACCCACTACTCCAGTTTCCTGGACTGTAACCCCATTTAAGCACCAAAAGGCTCCCATCTCAGAAAACCACTGTCCTAGGAAAATTGGCATGGTTGGTCTCCCTAAGTGGTGATCATATCTGCAGTGCCCAGGAGAGGAAACTGGGTGAGGCAGCAAAAGATTGCAGAGGCAAAGTCACCTAAATGAGAGGAGGTGGCCCCACCCATGGCAACAGCAGCCGTCTTCTGGAAGACATGGTGGGGAACAGTGCTATTGCTGGCAGGAGGGACCTGGGCTCTAAGCGAGGAGCCACGTGGACAGCTTTGGCAAGGAAGGCTTTCTCATTTCCTTGCTGCTGTTGTAACCAGGAATTCCCAGGTGCTGGGATGGAGCTGGGGCCAGGAGTGGTGGCTGAGACTTTAGGAATGGCATTCTTGGAGATAGCATATCCCTAACCAAGGCTGTGTACATACATCCCTTCAGTTGTCCTTCCTCCACACTTGGCGCTTAGAAGCATTAGCAAGCCTTTTCCAGATTCTTCCTGGTTCCATAGGGCTTTCTGGGACGGGAATTGCCTTGGGCTCTTACACATATCGTCCCTTGCCTTTCACTGTACACAAAGATTCTTAGCACTTCAAAAAAAAAGTTCAAGTTTCTGTTTTAACTTGCCAGGTGATGGATGACATCTTAGGGAAGAAACTGCCTGAGTAGTTTTGCTGAGGAGATAAAAACTGGGGCTTAACTGCCACAGATGAAGTATTGTAAAGTAGCACTGTAGATAGGGAGAAGCCGGCAGGGCTGATCATTGGTTAAAACAGGCCCTATGGGTCACTGGTCAAGGTACAGTTTTCAGTTAGATTTGAAGGTTTGGCAAACTAGGCTCACTCCATGATAAACGATCCCAACCCACTGCAGCTGCTTAGAAACAGTTATGGTGAAATACAATGTTCAGTTTTGCTATTTCATAGCCAACCCTTGCTCTAAGTGAATATATTTCCTCTTTTGCCTCTTTATAGCCAAAAGCCCACTTTGCCAATCGAGCAGAAAGGTCCCTTGGAGACAGCCCTTCCTTCCTCCACCCCTGGAGGGTTGCGTTCCTATCCAAGCCGCATTAGTTCCTGCCTCCTCCACTGTTCCCCGGACTTTGCTCTTACACATCACCATCCTCTCCTTTTATTCTGGACACGAAGTGCTTTCTTCAGTATTTCAGAACTGAGATCTAGTCTTGATCAACATTTCTGTTTTCTCTAATGTCGTTGTTCTTCCTTTTTTTCCTACCTGTTCAGCTTCCTTCTAAGCAAAGTCTTCATAGCTCAATCTATCCTCATCCCAAGTATGTAACTTGGGGTCTGTCAGGGAGACACTGGCTTCTGTTGTCTCCAGGTTCTTATTTGCTTTAGACTCATAAGAGTGAAAAATTATCACACATCTGCATTTATTTATTTATTTATTTATTTATTTATTTATTTATCTTGCAGTACTTGGGATTAGAACCCAGGGCCTCATACATGCTTTGCAAGTGCTCTGCCCCTGAGCTGTACCCTCAGCTCACTTTTTACTCTTTTGTCTTGAGACAGGGTCTCATGCAGTTATGCAGGCTGCCTCTGCCTGGAACTCTCAATCCTCCTGCCTCTGTCTCCTGAGTTGCTGGGATTACAGGCATGAGCCACCTGCCTGGCCTAGGCACCTGCATTTAATTATGTAAGTATCAGAGTTTAATTATAAACTAGCCATAAGACTCCATAAACTTTGTGGGTGGATGGAAGTGTTGCTAAAAGTGATGTAAAGGACCCATAATTGATGTATTACTCTGTACCCCATCATCATTTACTAATAAAGAGAGAAAAAAATCATGATTCAGTCTTCCAAGAGCCACATTCACAAATTTCTAGTGCTTTAGAGGGAAGAAATGTTTATATCAATCGCTGGCTACAGTGACCATATTGTTATCTGCTTTTCATTTCCTACATATAGCCATACATAGATATGAAGGGTGGTTAAAATCATTGGGAGTGGAGTGTTTGGACCATCTGGCAGGAGATAGATAGGACTCTCCACACTTCTGCTCTCATAATTTTTTTTCCAGTTTTTTTAGTTTCTACCTTTAAAAACGTGACTCTTTAAAAACAAAAACAAAAGAAGAAAACCAAAAACTACTGGCACAGAACAAATAGAACCTTGACTTTGGATATAGGACTTTCTGCTGGTATGTCTGAGAACGGCAAAGACTAACTTGGGGGCTATGATATAAGGAGGGCATGTTTCTTGGCACAAACCACACACCTCCCCCACCTCCACCCAATGCAATGCTTTGGGCAACGTGCCTGTGCTGAGTTCCAGGTTCCTGTAACCTGCGGTCAGCACTGCTGAGTCATGCTCCCAAATATGATGCTTTCTGTGGAGTTCATTATAGCCCATGGGGAGTCTTGATGGCTGGTACTTTTGGCACCTTGTGTTTGTTGTGGGCTTCTGAGGCTCCAGTCCCCAACATCATGATCCTTTCACTTGCTCAAAGTTTACTCTATGATTGGTTGTTACTATGGATACTTTGGCGACAGGAGTTCAGAGTGGGAAATGTGGGTTGCTACAAGGCCAGGGTGCTTTTCCTGCACCTAATCAACTTCAGGCATCAAGACTTGTGTTCTCAGGATTTCTGCCAACAGAATAATGTAGACAATAATCTCTAAACCTAACAGTGTGAACCTACAGCAAGATAGGTGATATTCCAAATACCACCAAAGGCAGCCATACAATCTGGGACTATTTGGAAGATAATAGCTGATATTTATGGATAGCTAATGATATGGTAATGAAAAAGCCAGAAACATATATTCATTGTCAAGTAATTTCTTACCTCAGGATAATAATATAGGGTAAGCTTAGAGTACTTTGGCAGATGACCTCAGGGTTTTATAAGGATTAACACATTAAGTTTCATAATATATATAAGAATTAAGAAAATCATAAGGCCATTTCTCTGTATACTTTGCCTGAGTAATTGTGTTTGTATCTTCTTACTTTTTAACATATTATTTTATTTATAAATGTTAATGGGGTACAGAGTAGTGAGCCACATGTTATATCCATTATGCAACTATTAAGTCAATTTTGCTTACACATTCATCATCTGACATTTTACAGAACAGTATAAAGAAGAAAATAAAAAAGTAGGACTTAATATGTAATGAAAATTATATGCCATGATGGGTTATATGCTTATTGATTTTTTCTTCCCTTTTTTTCATGTATTCATATGGTTTCATCCTGTATTTTGAGATTTTCCTACCTCTAAGTTCCATCTTTGTGTCTTAACTTGTTCCTACAAAAATATCACTGGGTTCAAGGCAAAACTGTGGTATCGGTGAAATTGGAATTCCTCTTCCTTTCCATTTTCCTTTTCCCTTGTTCTTGATACTTCACCCCCATGTAAGGTCTAACCTAGACCCTATTTTGCCTCTTAGTCCATTATTGAATAAATTATAATCAAGATAATATCTGAGAAAATGCTGGTATATGATCTCTTTTAGAAATATATTTACATTTTTTGGTAAAATTTTAAGTTGATATAACACTAAAATTGTAAAACATTACCAAATTAGTACAAACAACTCCAACCTACCTTTTCCCTAGATTGTTCCCTGTTTATTATTTGCTTGCTATTTCTAAGTGTGTACATACATTTTCTCTGAGCCATTTGAGTGTAAGATCCAGATATCATGCCTTTTCAAGCTACTGTTAATTGACCTTTGTTTTCATGAAGAAATTGCTTTGACATTTGGCACAATTAAGAGAATATTGCTTCATGTTACAAAGTCTCAGAATTTGTTTATGTCCACAATCCTGGAGCACTAGCTGCATATAAGTGGTAATCCAGGCTAATGGATCCTCTTGCCTGGTGGAAACTGAGACTTTGGATGGACATGTTTACTTATGAAGTCTTCATTCTACTATCTTAGAGTCCATGTCTCTGCCTGCCTTGTGCTGTAATGAAGGAGGATGGTGGAGGATCTTCCTCTTTCCTTTTGTTCTTGCTGCTCAGCAAGGGGCCGTTTCTCCAGCTGCTTCTTCCTTGACACTCATATCATCAC
>VMDO01014470.1:0-54469 GCA_007922755.1 Pedetes capensis | reverse complement strand
CCCAGCATAGTAGACCATATGATTGTCTGACTCAAAATGGCCTATGCTGGTCCATTTTAGCTCACTGATGCCTAGAATGTCAATGTTTATGTGCTCCATTTCTCTTTTAATGATTTCTAATTTTCCTAGATTCATACTATGTACATTCCATGTTCCAATTATTAATGGATGTTTACAGTTGTTTCTCCTCATTTTGAGTCGTGCCACATCAGCAAGTTGAACACCCTGGGGCTTTACTCCATTTCCGTCATCACAGTAGACTCTACTTGGAGGAGGCAACTCTTTTGAGTCTTTTGAAGTCTTTTGAGTGCCTTCCAACCTGGGGGCCTTATTTTCAGGCACTATATCCGACAGTGTTTCTTTGCCATCCATAGGGTTTTCAATGGCTAGTTGTTTCAGGAGTGGCTCGCCAGGTCCTACTCCCTAGTCTGTCTTAGTCTGGAAGCTCAGCTGAAAACCTGTCCACCATGGGTAACCTTGCTCATGTCTGAGGTTACAGTGGCAGAGCTCTCAGCCTCATGGCAACACGCAAGCCCCCATGGCAAACTGATAGACATGTGGGGGCTCTGATGGTAAAATAATTAATACAAGGACGTATATATAGCATAAGAAAAAGAGAAGGAGAATAGAAAGAGGGAAGAGAGTAAAAGAAGAAAGGAAGAAAAAAAAAAAAACCTCACGCATGCATGCTCCCATCCACGTATAAAATTGCTTATAGTCAGGTGTGGTGGTATACACCTGCATTCCCAGCAGCTTGAGGGTGGAGGCAGGAGGATTGCAAGCCCAAGATCACAGGCAGCCTGCGCAACCCAGTGAGACCCTGTGTCAAAAAGTAAAAAAATATGGGCTGGGGGCGCAGAGCGGCGGTCCAGCACCTACAAAGCAAATAGGTGCAAGACCCTGGTTTCAAACACCTGTACAAAACAACAAAAACAAACAACAACAATAAACCAAATGAAAACAAAACAAAAACCCCAAGAAACAAACAAACAAAAAAACAAAATCAAAACCAAAACCAAAACCATGCATACACGCTCGTACACACATATAAAACACTTCTAGTCAGGTGTGGTGGTGCATGCCTCCAATCCCAGCAGCTTGGGGGGCAGAGACAGGAGGACCACAAGCCCGAGATCAGAGGCAGTTTGTGCAACCCAGCAAGCCCCTGTCTCAAAAAGTAAAAAATATGGGCTGGGGGTGCAGTGTGGCGGTCCAGCACCTACAAAGCAGGCAGGCGCAAGACCCTGGATTCAAATCCTCATACAAAAAAAAAAAAAAACAAACAAAAAAAACCCTCGTATGATCTTGTCGTGCACTGTGGGCACCGAGTTCCAGGGGGTGAAGTTGATATTGCAGGAAGCAGTGCTCCCTCCATAATTTAGGATGGCAGTGTTTTCACACAATCTGCAGGAGCAGTCTGTCTTAGTCAGTAGAGATTTTGCCGATTACATAGAAAATGGCAGATTGCCCCACAGTGACCAAAGAGATGGTTCCAGGAAATATTCCATGTCTATTGTATTGTTTGAGAAGCAGTGGAGCTTGTGGGGTCCTCCCTGGGGTTCTCCATGTCCCACGTAGTTCGGGCACCAATTCCCCAAATCAGAGATTTCCAGCCCAAAGCCTATAGCATGGAGGGAATATGGCTGCTATTGCGGATATTTTTTTTTTATTGCAGGGCTTTTTCCCACTTGGGAGACCACTTGGGAGGACCAAATCCTCTTGTGGGTGGGATGATATTCAATCCCCCCAGAGAGAGTCTGTAGTAGGTCTGTCATGCACAGCAATTGCGCTGGAAACTGTTCTTATTGTGTCTAATTGTCCTGCAAGACTCTGCCAGAAAAGAGCACTCTGTCTGCATGGCGCTCTGCCTCCTCTGCAGACCTCACCTTTCTCCACAGTGCAGTGGGATGACTTAGGATCCCCTCTGGTGTGTCTGGGGTCCAGGCATATGTGTGCCTGTATGTCTGTGGAGATTATGTCTGCATGACTGTCCCACCACAGCAGGAGGGAGGGAGCTGCATTTCAGCTCTGGATGCGCACCACTGGCACTGGTTTCCCAGTTCCCTCCACGATTACTCCCCGTACCCTCGAGTATCTACTCTCGTGGCTCTGATCCCTATTTTCTCACGTGAGGGACCTACAACAACCCAGCATCTCAGGCTGCAGGACGTATGTCACTAAAGATGGCGATTCTGTGTGCCACCTCAAAACTGACTCACCCGAAAGCTTGCAGTTTGTGTCCCGCAGGGTCACAGCGCAGGGTGACAGTGTGATGTCAAGGTTGCATTCCATGTTGGGTCCGGATCCCGTGGGTGTGTGGGCAAAGTCCCCTCCGAGTCTCCGGGATCTATCCTGCTGTCTGCGTGAAGGCGAAATGGAAGAATGGCGGTCCTGCTACTGACCTCTGTGTAGCTCCTCCGAAGCCAAATGCTCGATTTCAGTGTCCATCCAGTTTCATCCTCTGTCTCCCAATCTAAACTATCACTGTTTCTATCTATTCAATGTGAGTTCTAAACCCCTAATTGAGGCTTCCCTTTACTCTGGGACAGAAGGCACATGTTATCTGTCTGCCATCTTGCCTGCAGAGAGCAATATAGAAGGTAGGTTTCAAAAATATGGTACATGTTCAAATTAAAAAAATTATTACAATAAAAGACATTGCCATTAATCTCTTTTAAGATACTCCCTCTGGCTTTAAACACATGTATTCCATCATTTTTGCTACTTTCTGAAGTAGTTCTGGAAGTCCTCTTTCATGAGTGTCTTTAGTTTCAGCCTCCATCACGACAACACTATGTGTCACACATCACTTCTGGTATAACTTTTTCTGTCAAATAAAAACATGGTGTGTCCTCATCCACATTATTCACTACTTCTGGTCCCTTGTGACTACTGGATCTTCCCCAAAGTGAAAATGATAATTAAAGATAAACATTTTGAATTGATTCAGGACATTGGTGCATCCACAACAGCATAATTCAAGACACTCACTAATGAGGACTTTCAGAACTGATTTAGAAAGTTGCAAGAATAATAGGATAAGTATGTTTGAAGCCAGGGGGAGTATTTTAAGGAAGATTAGTGACAATGTATCTTTTGCTGGAATACATTTTTAAAAATTAAGCATTCACTATATTTTTGAGCATACCTTGTAAAATGAGCAGTATTTTGGTCAATGAATGAATAAATGATTCAATAAGCAAGTCAAGTTGATATTTACTGTAAATGTTATATTCTGATTTTTCTGTTACCAAAATTTTTTTCTTGTGGTTTATGGTAGTTGTTAGGCACTGTTGAGTCAGTATCCAACTTATAGTGTCCCTATGTACAACAGGTGAAACGCTATTTTCAGTGCTTCTTTGCTGTTCATAGGGTTTTTAATGGCTGATTTTCTTTTTTTTAGGAGTGGGTTGCTGGGTCCTTCTCCCAAGCCTACAGCACCTGGTGTTCCCAGGCAGTCTCCCATCCAAGTACTAACCAGGCCTGACCCTGCTTAGTTTCCAAGATCTGATGGGATCAGATGCCACAGGGATATGGCTGCAGGCAGTTTATGGTTATAGAACATAAATCAGTAGAATTTTATACTTATGGTCATTTGCCTTGGAAACTTATACATTCTTGCTTTTCCTAGCGTGACTCAGATTTGGAGTAGCTGCCTGTTTAAATCATCCAGGTGGTTGTGTAAGGGTAGAATCATAGGTCTCACCCTTCCCAATCTAATAATAATAATCTCCATTTAAAAAACAAATCCTCAAGTGTTAAAATACATATTTATAGTTAGAGAATCATTGGTTTTCATGGTAGTGTTTTTAAATTATGAAATAGAACAAACCTAATGTGGATAAAATGTCATGATATGTTTTTTACTTAAGATATACTGTCTCCTGGCACAGGAATTTATCACTAATTCCCTTTGTTAAATCATGGGACTTGCTAATCAAATGAGATTGGCTCTAAACCTAAACATTGATGACACTTGTATTTAAACATATAATAAAGATTTTTATTTTTTAAGAAATAATGTTCAACCTCAGGGTGTCACCTAGATTGTTTTATGTTATGGAATTTATGGAATTTATTTGCATGAAATAATCCCACTTGCATGAAATAAACTAAATGAAATATAGAGATCTACAAAGATAACAGACTTATTGATTCTTATATTTGTTTATGTTCATATATAACATTCAAGGCTCATCACTTGGTTTTGAAAATTTCAAGATTTATTCTACAGGCAGTATCATGTTACTGCTTGATATATCAGTAAGCACTGGACTCAGAAAAATCGACAACTATATTAGCAATTGTACATGAATATCCCTGAGTGTGCCATTATTTCAAGTCTGGAAGTCATCCTTAGAATATATTCTTTCAGAATTAGAGGAGTATAGTGTGCTATATGACTGTGGCTTTGAGAGAGAGCTAATCTTTCTTAATTATCACTTCACTGGAGTGAGTTAAATATATATAGGTAACGACCTATATTGTATTGAATTATTGAATTTTGGGCTCATAAGAATTTCTAGGTGAAAGATTAGTCTTGGCGCCCTGAAAACTAGATTATGATTATAGGGAATTTCTCAATTTATCCTTCTGGAACCTCTCAATCTACTAAGCAAAGACTTGAGGAAGCAAAAATTCTGCTAATTAAATCCACGGAAAATTTTACAACATTCTTTTTTCAAAAAATAAACGGGTAAGTTCCATTAAATTGAACAAGTTCTTTCCACAAATGCTTTTTGAACCCACATATGAAGAACAGAATTCTAATTACCATGTGGGAAAAAAACAAATGACAAAGAAATAGTCTCTTTTCTCTAGATCACAAGGAGAATATGTGTGTGAACATCTGTCTTTATGTATGTGCCCATCATTGAAAAGAAAGGCATGCCATTCTATCTTGCCATTTTTTGTGTATTTGAAACACTACATATGATTTTATATAGGTAATAATACTAGTAGTAGGCCTTATGATGCTTTGATATTTTGCTGGTGATTCTGATAAGCATTTCAATTTTATTACCTCTTTGGACATACTAAAAACCCTTCCAATTAGATAGTGTTTGTTTTTCCCATTTTTCATAATAGAAAATAAACTCAGCAAGGTTTTAGATACCTTGTTCAAGATCACAGAGTTAATAAGTGGTGAATTAAGGGTGTTTGTGTGTGTGTGTGTGTGTGTGTGTGACAGTTCTTTGTAAGATCCTGATTCTACTTGAAGAGCAATGAAAAAGCTCAAAATAAAGAGGCCTTCAAAAACAGCTGGGGCTCATTTCCAGAGCATCATTCTTAGATCCAGTGGCCCATACCAACCATCAGAAGGGTAAATAATTTAGATTGAGCCTAAGTGTTTCTCAATAAGCACAAGGTCCCCACTGCTTTTGCCACCTTTGTAAAAGAGGATGAGTTTTAGCACAAGTGAAACCAGCCTATTAGTACAGACTACTGTCTGTGACAGTGCAAAGATCAGCTTCTCCCTAAAGACAGAAAATGAAAAGCAAATTTGAATGTGTTTAACAGGTTTATCAGAGTGCAGGCATTGCCTTTTACATCCTTCTCCTCTCTCACTGCACCTGCTTTCTACTGTGTGCCTCTCTCAGTGTTACTTCTGACTTGATGATTTTTCATGGAAAAATAACATCCAAGCAAGGCAAAGGTAGAGACGCCTAGCTGATCATAGCCAATGGTGCCAGACACACACTTTTTTTTCATTATTCCATTTCCTAAGTTTCAAAGGAAGCAATAGAAGGCTGGGGTGGGGGGAGGGGCTTGTTGGTTCCCTAAGGTCCTTTAAAGTGACTAAAGAATACACACGGGTCCTGTTAAAGTAGAGGGTGTCTATTTTTATCTAATTGGGTTACCTTGGAGCTCCGTGTAGAACCATAAAGAGTAGGAATCTAGACTACTACTTTGAATTTGTTTCAGCCAAAAGAACATTAATGCTCAAGGTTTGGACAAGAGTTGAGGCTATCTCAAAGGAATTAGAGAATCTTATATAGAAGGCTTCTTGTTACCACTACTACCCCTTTTGTCTTTTGTTAACTAATCCAAGAACTACTGGTATTTTTTCCTTCTTTTTATTGTGGTATCATGAAGTTACATTTGTTCAAAGTTTCATGTTTCTGAGTATTTCTATAGTTTCACATGGTTTAATGCATTTTGGATTTAGATTCAGTCATCACTATTCACTTCCTGCTTTTAATAATTTGTGGCTGGGAGGAACTAGTCATTTAAACCAAATTAGTCATACTCTGTCTGAATTAATATTTGTTAGCATGAATTATAGTGATGGCTACCTCACCTTCCCTCCCTTTTCTCCAGCTATCAATGCTCAGATATATTTGTGTATTAAAAATAAGGAAAGAAAAAAAAAGGAAAAAGAATCTAGTCCTAGAGCTAAGTGGGGAAAATAATGTTTCATTCCATTGTCAGATTCAACAGCACTTCACAACAACAACAACAACAACAACAACAACAACAACAAAACAACACAGAATTATAAGACTTATCTAATAGCTATTTTGAATCACCATTATCTTTCTTGATTTTTCATACTATAAATTTTTATACTATAAATTTTTGTGGACCAAGATATCAGCAATAATGAGTAATATGTTGACCCTTTTGCTAGCTTATATATTTGAGCAAATATATTTGTTTTTAAAGCTAATAACTTAGCAACACTTGCCAATATACACCATATACCATGAATGAAAACATAGCTGACTTAAAAGTATATGAATTCATAATTATGCAAAAGTTTTAAATATTTAGCATTTTTAATTAAAAATTTCAGCATGAATGTCATGTCTAAAGCCACTATAGATTGAATTTTGTCTCAATTTTTTTCCAGTGATGAGAATTGAACCCAAGGTCTCATACATGCTAAGCATGGGCTTCACCACTGAGCTGCATCACTAGCCTTGGTCTCAATCTGGAGCATCAAAATTTCTTCTTTCTAAATTTTGCATGGTGGTAGGCACATGTACTTCCAACTCATCAGGATACTGAGGCAGGGGGAGTGTGAGTCCCAAGCCAGCCTAGGCTCACAGTGAGATCATCTCAAAAACAAAAGTAAAAGTAAAAGTCCTTTTTTAAATGACTGTATTTAGAAAGTAATATAATAGTGGATGCCAAATCTCATTAGTGAACAATCTTTCAGCAAATAAAAGTATAACTACACTGCATAGTTACAAATTAATTGATATTATAGAAACAAACACATCATAGCCCTATCTGTCATAATTCAGCAGTGGGGCAGAGACTATGGTAAGCATTTATGTAAAAGACCCAATAGATGACCCCACAGGTGAGATAATGTCTTCTCCCTCCCTCCATACCCAGTACTTCCAGGTGGTATCACATGAAAGAACATACCTGGCATGTCATTCCTTCATCTCCCAGATCTGAAGGGGATGGATGTCAAAGTGGTCTGCAAGTAGTGGTATCCATGAACACAGCTTCCGATATGAATATGTTCTGAACTTTCTGTATTTGTATATTTCAATAATTTATCATTTCCCATGGAAAATGCTTACATTTTCTAAAAGACTACATCATGTTCTGTTTCCATTTTGGGTGAAAATGTTGACTTTAATTGTCCATGAAAGGAATTCCCAGATTATATGCAAGTCAAAGAGGCCACAGTAAGGAATAATGCAACTTACTGTCACAATGCCATCCAAGACTGCTAGTTTATATTGTCCTCTTACTGAGGAAGAGAGAAAATTTAGAATAGAATCAATCTTTCCTTTCTACTTTCTTATTTTGTTACAGAGGTTATTACCTGCTTATATCACACATGCACACCAAATTCATAAACACCAACATACACATACAGCCTCAATTCCAAAAATCCATAAGATGAACAGATCAGCACCCACTGCCCTTCTGTCATGAGGCTTTGCCTCAGAAACATCCAGGAGTAACAAACCATGGGATAATGGTCTAATAGTCAAACAAATACTTGTAAACACAAATAAATAATGTCTGTATCCCATGGTATGCCCTAGGTCATTTGCAAAGGAATGAGAACCTGGATCCTATCAATATTGAGGAGGTCAAGTAGAGTTCCACATTCCTGGTCAATTTCCTGCAACATTTCTTGCCCTTGCTTAGGGCTCGAAAATGAAATGCAGACTGAGATCCTGAAGCAAGTGGATTTGAATATTTTTCTAGGTATTTGGATGGGTAGACTGAAATTCAGGTCAAAGATTTCCCAGATGTCTTTTCTTTCACCTTGCAATGGTAGCACAGACAAAGGAGAAAGTTGGAAGTGAACTCTGGCCATCGGGAAAACCATAACATGCTAAACTGTAAGAAATGAGGTCTTGAAGGAGTAGAGAGTATCATTAAGTTCATTTTACCTGGGAAGCACACTTTCAGTGGTGATAGATAAATCCTAACTGTAATGATGCTGTGTGTGTGTTGGGCGGAATGGTTAGATTTTGTATTATGTCCCTATGGAAGGCCTGAATCATGAAGGAATGCAATACTTCAAGTGTCATGCAACACTTCAAAGCAGGTTTTTCAGTGGAGAATCATATGAGTAAGGGAAAACTTCTTGTATTGGGTCAGGACACTTTGGGAAAATGGGAGGATTCTTTCTACAAATTGAATGATCTTAGTGCCTTTGGGCTCAACTGATCATCTTACACTTGTATCTTGAACTCTACCCATGGCAAAAAAGTTTGAAATTGAACATGGGACAAGAGGTGCATACATAACCCCAAATAATGGCAGGTATGTTCCCATTCTGGGCCTGGGAGAGTAAACAGATCACCCTACAAAGGGAGCGCCTGCAGCTGTAGCCCTGTGGTAACTGATCCTGTCAGATCTCAGAAGCTAAGCAGGGTCGGGCCTGGTTAGTACCTGGATGGGAGACCACCTGGGAACACCAGAAGTTGTAGGCTTGGGAGAAGGACCTGGCAACCCCCTCCCAAAAATCAATCTGCCATTGAAAACCCTATGAACAGCAGAGAAGCACTGACAATAGTGTTTCCCCTGTTGTACAGAGGGTCACTATTAGTCAGATACCGACTCGACGGCACCTAACAACAACAACAACAACAACAACAAAGGGAGCACACCTCCTGTGGTAGAAATGCCTACCATACCAACAGGACTTGTGTAACAGGATGAGGGATTGAGAAGCCATGTTACTTCTTGGAATACAGTCTTGAGAAAAGCCAAGAACCTTGGGCATTTCCTGGTGCCCCCTTGTGGCAGGATTTATGACAGAAAAATGCAGTGCAACCTAGATTGCCAAACAAAAGTGGATTCAAAATGTTAGGTCTCAGAATGCAAATTTGAATTCAAATTCAAATTTGCATTCTGAGACCTAACATTTCTAACATTTAGAGTTCACGATTCTCATAGGATTGTTTTTTTCTTTCCCTGCCAAGGTGGTAAAGTTATACATGAGAGTTGGACATGGACATGTGTCTGGAGGGCAAAGTAGAAAATGCAGAGTTACGGGAAGTTTGTCATTCAGGGAGTGGAGAATGAATTGAACAACAATGTGCACAAGCAGCACAATTTCACTGGAAGGTAACAAATGTCTGCCTAATGACTAACCACACCTGTCAGTCAGCTTATGTGGTGTGGGGATCTAAGTGGCACTGGCAGTGAAAATCACAGCCCCTGTATTTCTGAAGGCATCATAGCCACCCATGGGGGGGGGGGCTCTTCCTCCTGAGCTTCCAGTTAAGACACTCAGGAGGAGAAAGTGGCAGATGAATCCAGAAGCAATTGTTTTTGTGACTGCGAACTGCCACTGGGTGGGAACCATAGCCACACTAGGTGCAAGAGAAGGATATAGTAGTCATCCCTTTGTGATACCCAGCTATTGTGAATAGCTTGATGAGATTCATTAGGTTTACTGGGGATGATTTTGAGTGAAGTAACCTAAGGATGCCTATTCCCTCCCTCCATACCCAGTCCTTCCTGGTGGTCTCACATGCAAGGACATACTAGGCATGTCATTCCATCAAGCTCCAGATGTGAAGGGGATGGATGTCCAAGTGGTCTGCTGTTAGTGGTACCCATGAACACAGCTTCTAATATGAATATGTTCTGAACTATTTCTATGTGTATATTTCAATAATAACATCACAAGGGATATGCTTACATTTTCTAATTACCACATCACACTGCATTTTCCTTTTGTGTGCAAATTATGTTGATCTCAATTGTCCGTGAAAGGAACTCCCAGAATTCTATGCAAGTCAAAGGAGCCACACTGAGATATGTGCAACTTACTGTCACAATTCCTTCCCAGACTACTAGTTGACGTTACCCTCTTAGTGTGGATGAGAAAAAATATAGAGTGGAATCAATCTTTCCTTCTTATTTTGCTTATTTTGCTACAGATGTTATTACCTTCTTACATCACACAAACAGACCAAATTCACACATACCAACATACATACAGCATCAACTCCAGAGAACCATAAGATGAGCAGATCAGCACCCACTGCCCTTCTGTCATGACACTGCCTCAAGCGACACCATGCATAACAGACTATGTGATCTTGGTTTGATAATCAAAGACATCATAGTAAAATACAAATAAATAATTTGTCTTCCATGTTTTGCCTCAGGTCATTTAGAAAGGAATGAGAACCCAAGAGTCATATTGTTACTGATAAGGTCAAGTAGTGTTCCACATTCCTGGTGCTTTTCCTGCAACACTACTTGGCCTTGCTTAAGGCTGCAGGGTGAAATGCAGCCTTAGATCTGGAAGAAGTAGATTTGAATTAGGAGTCTATGGATTTGAATTTTTAGGTGCCGTAATAGGGTTTTCAATGGCTGAGTGCTTCGGGATTGCCTTGGGAGTGGATTGCCAGGCCCTTCTCCCATTTTTGCAGTGCTGGGAATTGAACTTGGGGCCTCAGAGACTGCAGTGCAGTGTTCTACGCACTGAGCTAAATCCCAGCCCATGGATTTGAATAGGTAGGTTGAAATTCCCATCAAAGATTTCCCAGATGGCTTTTCTCTCACCCTGCAATAGTAGCACAGTCAAAGGAGAAAGTTGGAAGTGGACTCTGGCCATTAGGGAAACTATAACATGCTAAGGTATAAGAAAGGTGGTCTTGAAGGAGAGAAGCGACCCATGAAGCACATCCTCCCTGGCAAGCCCACTTTCAGTGGTGATGCATAAATCCTAACTGTGGACTGATTGCTGGTTGTGTGTTGAGGGGAATGGTTTGAGTCTATAATATGCCCTTATGGAACTCCTGAATCATGAAGGCAATGCAATGCTTCAAATTTCATGCATCATTTCAGAGCAGGTTTTTTGGTGGAGAATCATATGGGTAAGGGAAGCATCCTTGTATTGGGCTAGGACACTTTGAAAAGTGGGGGGGTTCTTCCTACAATATGGAATGATCTTAGTGCCTTTGGGTTCAACTGATCCTCTCACATTTGCCTCTTGAATTCTACCCATGGCCAAAAGTTTTGGTATTGAACATGGAATGAGAGGTGAATATATAACACAAAATGATGGGAGGTGTGTTGCCATTCAGGGACTGGGAGAATAAATAGAGTATCCTACAAATATGGCACACCCCCTGTGTGAGAAATGCCCGCCATGCCAACTGGACTTGAGAAACAGGCTGAGGGATTGAACAGCCATGTTACTTCTTTCAACACAGTCTTGAGAAAGGCAGGTACCTCGGGCAACCCATGGTATCCCCTTATGGCAGGATTTATGGCAGAAAATGGAGTGCAGCCTGGATTCCCAAGCAAACTTCTGTTTGAATTATTTTGTTGGAATTTTGTTTGAATTTGAATTCTGAGACCTAAAGATCGAATCCAAGATTTTCATAGGAGTGATTTTTTTCAACCTGCGGAGGTGGTAAATCATATGTGAGAGTTGGACTTGGACACGTGTCTGGAGGGCAAAGTACAACCTCTAGTGTCAGGAGAAGTTTGTCCTTCAGGGAGTGGAGAGTGAGTTGAATAACATTGTGATCAGAAAGCACAATTGCCCTGGGAGAAAACATATGCCTTCCTATATGACTAACTCCACCTGTCAGTCAGCATGTGCTGTGTGGGGATCCAAGTGGAATCGAAGATGAAAATCCTGGCTCCTGTATTTCTGAAGGTAACATAGCTATTCTTGGGGGTCCAATTGCTGCTGAACTTCCAGGTAAAATACTCTAGGGAGAAGAATATAGCAGACCAATCTGGAAGCAATTGTTTTTCCTGCTGTGAAACACCACCTAGTGGTGTCAGAACCAGAGCCACCCTATATGCAAGAGAAGGATGTATTAGAGTGCCATGACAGGCTACTCTAAATAGCTCGATGAGAGCCACCAGGTTTACTGGGACAATTTTGAGTGAAACAACCTTAGGAGGCCTTCTCTCTCCCTCCACTCCCAGTTCTCCCTGGTGGTCGCTCATGCAAGGACATACCAGGCATGTCATTCCTTCAACTCCCAGATCTGAACGGGATGGATGTCCATGTCGTCTGCTGGTAGGGGTACCCATGAACACAGATTCTGATAGGAATATGTTCTGAACTTTTTGTATTTGTATATTTTAATAATCAATCATTTCACCTGGAAGATGCTTGCATTTTGTAATAAGCCTCATTTCATTGTACTTTCCATTTTTTGTGCAAATATTTTGAACCCAATTGTTCACAAAAGGAACTCCCAGAATTATATGCAAGTCAGAGGAGCCACACTAAGAGATATGTGCAACTTACTGTCAGAATATCATCCCAGACTCCTAGGTTATATTGCCCTCTTAGTGAGGACAAGAGAAAATTTAGAACAGAATCGATTTTCCCTCATACTTGCTGATTTTGTTATAGATGTTATTAACTTCTTTCATCACACACACACACACACACCAAGTTCACAAACAGCAACATACACACACAGGCTCAAATCCAGAGATCCATAAGATGAGCAGAGCAGCACCCACTGCCTTCTGTCATGAGTCCTTTCCTCAGCAATACCCATGAGTAACAGACCAGGTGATCTTGGTGTAATAATTAGAGAAATCCTTGTAAACCCAAATAAATAATGTCTGTCTTCCATGGTATGCCTCAGGTCACTTACAAAGGAATGAGAACCTTAGTCCTATTGTTATTGAAGAGGTCAAGTAGGGTTCTATGTTCTTGGTGCTTTTCCTGCAACAGTACTTGCCCTTGCTTAGGGCTGAAAAGTGAAACGCAGCCTTAAATCCTGAAGGAATTGGATTCAAAATAGGGGTTAAAGGATTTGAATGGGTAGGCTGAAATTCTCATAAAAAATTTCCCAGATGGCTTTTCTGTCACCATGCAATGTAGCATCATCAAAGGAGAAAGTTGGAAGTGGACTCTGGCCATTAGAGAAACTGTAACATGCTAAGGTATAAGAAATGTGGTCTTGAAGGAGTGGAGATAACCAGGGAGCACCTTCTACCTAGCAAGCCCACTTTCAGTGGTGGTACATAAATCCTAACTGTAATGATTACTGTGTGTGTGCTGGGGGGAATGGTTTGATTCTATAATATATCTGTAAGGAATTTGTGAATCATGAAGGCAATGCAATGCTTCAAATGTCATGCATCAGTTCAGAATAGGTTTTTTAGTGGAGAATCAGATGGGTAAGGGAAGCCTACTTGTATTTTTGCAGGACTCTGGGAACTTGGGCGGATTCTTCCTATGATACAGAATGATCTTAGTGCCTTTGGCTTCATCTGATCATCTCACACTTGTGTCTTGAACTCTACCCAGGCCACAAGGTTTCTGATTGAACACGGGATGAGAGGTGAATACATAACCCAAAATGATGGCAGGTATGTTCCCATTCAGGGACTAGAACAATAAATACAGCATCCTACAAAGGTAGCACACCCCCTGTGGTCTTGAGAAAGGCATGTGGGGTTGGTCATATTGGAAGGCATTCATTTTCTCCCAGGACAATTGTACTTTCCACACACCATGTTGTTCAACTCACTCTCCACTCCTTGAAGGACAAACTTCCCCTACCCTGCAATTTCTACTTTGCCCTCCAGGCACATGTCCATGTCCAATTCTCATGTATGAGTTTACCACCTAGGCAGGGTGGAAAAAAAAAAAAACAATCCTATGAAAATCTTGGATTCAAATTTTTTGGTCTCAGAATTTGAATTAGATTTCTGAGACCTAAAATTGGAATACAACATTGTTTGGGAATACAGACTGCACTGCATTTTTTGGCCATAAATCCTGCCACAAGTAGGCACCACAGGTTGCACCAGGTTCCTGCCTTTCTCAAGACTTTGTTCAAAGGAGTAACATGGCTGATCGGTCCCTCAGCTTGTTACTCAAGTCAAGTTGGCATAGCAGGCATTTCTCCCACAGGGAGTGTGCTACCTTGGTAGGATGCACTATTTACTTTTCTAGTCCTTTAACAGGAACATACTAGTCATTGTTTCAGGTTATATATTCATCTCTTGTTTCATGTTCAATCCCAAACTTTTTGGCCATGGGTAGAGTTCAAGAGGCAAACGTGAGAGGATCAGTCAAACCCAAAGGTACTACAATGATTCCATATCGTAGGAAGGACCCTCCCACTTCTCAGTGTCCTAGCACAATATAAGGATGCTTCCCTTACCCACATGATTCTCCACCTAAAACTGGCTCTAAAGTGATGCATAACATTTGGAGGATTGCATTGCCTTCATGATTCATGAGTTCCATAGGGACATATTATAGAATCAAACCATTCCCCCCAGCACACACACAGTGATCATTATAGTTAGGATTTATGTACTACCGCTGAAAGTGGGCTTGCCAGGTAGGAGGTGCTCCCTGGTTATCTCCTCTCCTTCAAGACCACATTTCTTGCACTTTAGCATGTTACAGTTTCTCTAATGGCCAGAGTCCACTTCCAACTTTCTCCTTTGACTGTGCTACCATTGCATGGTAATGGAGCAATCATCACAGTTAGGATTTATGCATCACCACTGAAAGAGGTCTTGCCAGGTAGGATGTATTTCATGGTTCTCTCCACTTCTTCAAACCTCTTCTCTTACACCTTAGCATGCTACAGTTTCCGTAATGGCCAGAGTCCACTTCCAACTTTCTCCTTTGATTGTGCTCCTATTGTATGGTGAAAGAAAAGCCATCTGGGAAATCTTTGATGGGAATTTCAGCCTACCCATTCATATCCTTGGACCCCCTAATTTGAATCCATTTCCTTCAGGATCTAAGGCTGCATTTCTCTTTTTCAGCCTCAGCAAGGGCAAGTAGTGTTGCAGGAAAAGCACGGGGAGTGTGGAGCACTAATTGACCTCTTCAATATTAATAGGACTATGGTTGTCATTCCTTTGTAAGTGACCTGAGGCATCACTTACATTGCAGACAGACATTATTTATTTGAATTTACAAGGATTTCTGTGATTATTAGATCAAGATCACATGCTCTGTTACTTCTGTGTGTTGCGGAGGAAAGGCCTTATGACAGGCAGTGGGTGCTGCTCTGCTCATCTTATTGTTCTCTGGAGTTGAAGCTGTGAGTGTATGTTGATGTGTGTGAATTTGGTGTGCATGTGTGATGTAAGAAGGTAATAACATCTGTAACAAAATCAGCAAGTATGAGGGAAAATCGATTCTGTTCTAAATTTTCTCATGTCTTCACTTATAGGGCAATGTAAACTAGTAGTCTGTGATGGTGTTTTGACAATAAATTGCACACATCTCTTACTGTGGCTCCTCTGACTTGCATAGAATTCTGGGAATTCCTTTCATGGACAATTAGGGTCCAAATATATATGCACAAAATGGAAAATGTAGTGAGATGTGGCATATTAGATTATGCAAGCATTTTCCAGGTGAAGTGATTGATTACTGAAGTATACAAACACAAGAAGTTCAGAACATATTCATATCAGAATCTGTGTCCATGGATCCCGCTACCTGCACACCACTTGGACATCATCCCGTTCACCTCTGGGAGTTGAAGGAATGACATGCCTGGTATGTCCTTGCATGAGAGACCAACAGGAAGAATTGCAAAAGAGGGAGGGAGAAGGCCTCCCAAGGTTACTTCACTCAAAATCATCCCCAGTAAACCTGATGAATGTCATCGAGCCATTCAGAGTAGTCAGTCATGGCACAGGGTTTACTAATATACCCTTCTCTTACACCTTGGGTGGCTATGGTCTGACAGTCGGTGGCAGTTTGCAGCAGGAAAAATTGCTTCCACCTTGATCTGTCATGTTCTTCTTCTTAGAGTGTTTTACCTGGAAGCTCAGCAGGAACAGGCCCCCCATGGGTGGCTATGTTACCTTCAGAAATACAGGGGCCCTGATTTTCAGCGACAATTCCACTTAGATCCCCCCAGAGCACAGGTGACAGGTGCGGTTAGTCATATAAGAAGGCATTCATTTTCTCCCAATGTAATTGTGCTTTCCGTGCTGGATGTTGGTCAAATCACTCTCCACTCCATGAAGGACAAACTTCCTTCTATTCTGCAGTTTCTACTTTGCCCTACAGACACATATCCACGTCCAGCTCTCACATATGACTTTACCATTTTAGCAGGGTGAAGAAAAACCAATTCTATGGAAATCTTAGATTCAAATTGTTAAGTCTCACAATTTGAATTCTTGAATTCTTAAACTTCAAATTCTTAGATTTAACAATTTGAATCCAACTGATTCCAGGCTGCAATCCATTTTTCAGCATTCAATCCCGCCACAAGGGGGCACCAAGTGCATGTCTCTCTCAAGGCTATGTTCAAAGAAGTAACATGGCTTATCCATACCTCCACCTGTTACTCAAATCTTGTTCACATGGTATAATTTTCTCCCTCATAACGTGTGCTCGCTTTGTAGGATGTTCTGTTTTTGCTCTTAGTCCCTGAATCACAAAATACCTTCCATCTCTTATGGCTATGAATGCAGCTGTCCTCCCATGTCCAATCCCAAGCATTTTTTTGCCATGGATAGACATCAAGAGACAAGTACCAGTTTCCAAGATGAACACTAGTATCACTAAGATCATTCAATATACTGAGAAGAATTCTAAAATTTTCTTGAATTGTTCTGATACAGTATAAGAATGCTTCCCTTATGCATCTGATTCTCAACCTAAACTGCTCAAAATTTGCAGATGATATTTTTTATATTATGGCACCTTCATTTTTTAGGTGTTCATTAGAGGGAAATTACAAATCCAAATAAGTCCCTCCAAACACACACAAAATTCATTATTGTATGACTTGAATTTTATCAGTGAAAGTGGGCTTGGCAAGCAAGATGGTTTTCATGTTTCTCTCCATTCCTTCAAGAACTCATTTATCTCTGCATTTATTATAATTTACTCTCAAGGCAAAAATCCACTTCCACCTGTTATCATTGACTGCTACCATCGCACGGTGAAAGAAACGACATCAAGGATAATCTTGGATCTGTCTATCCATTCAAATAGTTAGACCTTGTAATTTGAATCCGTTTTATTCAGGATCCAAGGCTTCATTTCAATATGCAGCACTAATCATCTGCACTAAGTGTAGCAGGGAAATGCACCAGGTATGTGGAAAAATGTTTGATTTCCTCAATAAGCATGGTAGTCAGGTTCTCATTACTTTGAAGCATACCCGAGTAATACCATTGATGGGAAGAATTATTTATTTGGGTTTATTATTATTTTTATTTTTCCAGAACAGAATTCTTTGGTCTGTTGCCTCTGTGCTGTGGCTGAGTCAAAGTGTCATGGCAGAAAGGCAATGGATGCTGATCTGATAATCATATGGTGCTTGGAGTACAGGCCATGTTTTTGTGTATTTGTTTGTTTGTTTGTTTTGGCACTAGGGGTTGAACCCAGGGCCTCACAGTTGAATGCTTTGCAAGTGCTGGACCACTGAGCTGCATGCCCAGCCCATTTTTTCACTTTTTTGAGGCAGGGTCTCACTAAATTACGCATACTGCCTCTGGTCTTGAAACTGCAATCCTCCTGCCTCTGCTTCATGAGTTGCTGGGATTACAGGTGTGTACCAGTGTGCCCGGCTGTTTTTGTGTATTTTTGTGTGTCAATGTATGTCAAAGATATAGGTAATGGTCTATATACAAAATTATGAAAATGTAAGAGAAGATAAAAGGTATTACAAATTTGTAAATTACTCACTATGAGGGGAACTGAAATTTATAGTATAGGAAGTAATTGTCAGAATTAGATACATTTATCTCATAGCATCTCTTAATAGTTTGACTTTGATGTACTTCTGGGAGTTCTCTTAGTGAAAAATTACAATCAAACTGTTCACACAAAAAGATGCTCAATGCTGTGTTATGCAGATTATTAGAACCTGTAATCATTTTCAATGAGAAGTCAATGATTATTGAAACATACAAATACAAAAAACTAAGGACATATTCCATTTTAGAAGCTATGTTAATGGATACCGTTACCACCATACCACTTTGACATTCATTTCCTCATATCTGCGAGTTGAAGGAAGGACACGTCTGGTTTGTTTTTGCATGTGAGATCACTTGGGATTATTGGGTTTTATAGATTGGGAGAGCCTAGCTGTAGCACTGTTGCTTCTGATACTGTCAGATCTCGGAAGCTAAGCAGGGTTGGGCCTGGTTAGTACTTGGATGGGAGACTACCTTGGAATACCAGATACTGTAAGCTTGGGAGAAAAACCTGGCAACCCACTCCCCAAAATCAATCTGCCATTGAAAACTCTATGAATAGCAGAGAAGCACTAACAATAGTGTTTTACCTGTTGTACACAGAGTTACTATGAGTCGCATATGACTCAAAGGCATGTAACAACAACTAACAACATAGTTTGGGAGAAGGACCCAGGAATCCACTCTAGTCACAACCAGCCAAAGAAAACCCTATGAATCACATTGAACGGCAATTTTGCAGGCCATGGTACAATGTTTGGTAGTATATTTTTTCTTATACCTAGGTTGGCCATGGCTCAGACTCCACTTGATTGCACCTCACAGTAAGAACTACAATTGTTTCCAAAGTGATCTTGCATGTTCTTCACTCTAGAGTGTGTCAGTCTGGAAGCTCAGTATGAATAGGCATCTCATGAGGGACTCTGATATATTCCGGCATGGCTTTCAGCATCACAGCAATTTGTAATCCCCTATAGCACGGGCTGACAGGTGGAGTAAGTCATGTAGAAATGCATTCATTTTCTCCCACTAAAACTGTGCTTTGTGAGTATGTTGTTGTTCAATTCACTGTCCAGTCCCTGAAGAAAATCTTACCATGACTCTATAGTTAATAGTTTTCCCTCTTGACACGTGTCCATTTCCAACTCTCATTTATGACTTTGCTACCTGAGCAGAGTGAAAAACACACTCCCATGAAAATCATGGATTCAAATTGTTCTAATATTTTGAATTCAAAATCAAATCCAAATTGATTTGGATTCCATGCTGCATTCCATTTTTTAGCATTAAATCCTGCTGGTAGTGGGTGTGGGCTAATGCACAGTGTAGTTTCCATTCTCAAGGCTATGTTCAAAGAAATAACATGGCTTCTCCATACCTCAGACTGTTACTCAAGTTGTGTTGACATGACGTGGTTTTCTCCCACAGAATATGCACTCCCTTGGTAGAATGATTTATATTTTCTCCCAGTCCCTGAACTGGAAAATATTTTCCATCTCTGCTGGTTATATATTCAGCTCTCCTCCCATGTCCAGTTTCAAACTTTTTTGCTATGCATAGACTTGAAGAGGCAAGTATAAATTTATAAAATGAACACCAATGGCACAGCACTAAGATCTTTCAATATCATGAGAAGAAATCTAAAATTTGCTCTAATAATTCTGATCCAATACAAGCATGATTCCCTTACCAATCTGATTCTCAACCTAAAAAATTGCTCAAAATTGGCAGATAGGATTTGAGATCTTAGGGTGACTTCATTATGCAGGTGTTCAATAGGGGCATATTACAAATCCCAAACAGTCCACCCAGCACACACGTAAATTATTTGTATGTTTTAAATTTTACCAGTGAAAGTGGGCTTCCCAGGCATGATGGATCATAACAAATTATGGATAGCACTGCAAAGAATGGGAATACCAAGGCACCTAATTGTACTCATTAGGAATCTGTACATGGACAAGCAGGAGGTCATTTGAATAGAACAAGGAAACACTGCTTGGTTTAAAGCTAAGAAAGGTATTTTCTTGTTATGCCTATCTTCTCCAAGGTTTTTTATCATAAAAAGGTGTGGCCTTTTGTCAAAGGCCTTCTCAGCATCAATTGAGATAATCATGTGATTTTTGTTTGCAATCCTCTTGATGTGCTGAATTATATTAATTGATTTTCATGTGTTAACTAGCCTTGCATCTGTGGAATAAATCCCACTTGGTCATGGTGAACAATTTTCTTAATTTGTTGCTGAATTCAGTTTGCCAGGATTTTGTTGATAATTTTTATGTCTATGTTCATTAGGGAAATTGGTCTATAGTTCTCTATCTTAGATGTATCCTTGCCTCAATTAGGTATCAAGGTGATGGTAGTTTTGTAGAATGAATTTGGAAGTGCTCCCACCTTTTCTACTTTTGAAATAATTTGAGGAAAACTGGTGTTAATTCTTCTTTGAAAGTCTGATATAATTCTGCTGTGAACCCATCAGGTCCTGGGTTCTTCTTTTTGGGAGGCTTTTTATTACTTTTTCTATTTCAGCATATGTAATGGGTCTGTTTAGGTTGCTTATGTCCTCTGGGATTAATTTTGGTAAATCATATGTGTTAATAAATTTAAGGCCATTTATGACAGACCTACAGCAAACATATTATATGGAGAAAAATGGAAACCATTTCCTCTGAGATCTGGAAAAAGACAAGAATGTCTACTCTCTCCTATGTTATTTAACATTGTGATTGAAGTCCTAGCCAGGGCAATTAGACTAAAGAAAGAAATCAAAGAGATTCAGAAAGGCAAAGAAGAAGTCAAATTATCCTTATTTGCAGATGACATAATACTTTACCTAAAGAGACCCAAAATCCCCTCTAGAAAACTTTTAGACCTAATTAACTCCTTTAGCAAAGCTGCAGGATAAAAAATTCACACTAAAAAATCAGTAGCCTTCCTTTACACCAACTGTGAGCTGGAATAGAAGGAAATTAAAGCTACAGTCCTTTCACAATAGCCCACCAAAAACTTAAATACCTAGGAATCAATCCAACCAAAGATCCTGCAGATCTCCACAAGGAAAACTTCAAACACATTAAAGAAAGAACTCGCAGAGGATACTAAAAGGTGAAAGGACCTCCCTTGCTCATGGATTGGGAGACTCAACATTGTAAAAATGACTATACTACCAAAAGCAATTTATAGATTTAATGCAATCCCCATTAAAATTCCAATGATAGACTTTACAGAAATAGAAAAAATAATCCAAAAATTCATATGGAAACACAAAAGACCATGTATAGCCAAAACACTCTTAAGCTGCAAAACTAGTACATGTGGGATCACAGTCCCTGACTTTATACTACAGGGCTGTAGTAACAAAAACAGCTTAGTGCTGGCACAAAAATAGGCCTGAAGACCAGTGGAACAGAATAGAGGACCCAAGATATACCAGCACATCTATAGCCACCTAATTTTTGACAAAGGAGCAAAGGAGGCAAATTGGAGAAAGGATAACCTTTTCAGCAAATGGTGCTGGGAAACTTGGATATCTTCTTGCAGAAAAATGAAAACAGACCTGCCCTTCTCAATATGCATGAGAGTTATGTTGAAATGGATAAAAGATCTCAACATAAAACCAGAAACCTTAAAATCACTAGAAGAAAATATAGGCAGTATGCTCCAACATATAGGCATAGGAAAGTATTTCCTTAATAAAATTCCAATTGCTCAGGAAATTGCTACAAGAATAGATAAATGGGATTGCATGAAATTAAAAATCTTCTATACAGCAAAGGAAACGATTGACAGAGTTAAGGAAGATGCCACTGAGTGGGAGAAAATCTTTGCATCATATACATCAGACAGAGGACTAATTTCCAGATTTATAAAGAACTCAAGAAAGCAACTCCCAAGACAACAAATAATCCAATACACAAGTGGGCAAAGGAGCTGAATAGACAGTTCTCAAGTGAAGAAGCTCATAAAGCCATGAAACACATGAAAACATGCTCAATATCCCTAGCCATTAGGGAAATGCAAATCAAAAAAATCATGAAATTCCACCTTACTCCAGTAAGAATGGCCAAGATCAATAAAACAAATAACAACAAATGCTGGTGAGGCTGTGGAGAAAAGGGAACCTTCTTACACTGCTGGTGGATCTGTAAATTGGTTCAACCATTTTGGAAATCAATATGGGGATACCTCAGAAAACTAAAAATAGAAGTACCATATGACCCAGTTATACCACTACTGGGAATATATGCAAAGGGAGATGAGTCATCATACCATAGAGGCACCTGCATCTCTATATTCAGTGCAGCACTTTTCACAATAGCAAGGATATGGAATCAACCAAATTGCCCATCAACAGAAGAAGGGACAGAAAATTATGGTACATATACATAATGGAATATGACTCAGCAATTTAAAAAAATGAAATAAGGCCATTCACAGCAAAATGGATGGAATTGGAGAACATCATCTTAAGTGAATGAACACAAGCCCAAAAAGAGAAACACCATATGTTCTCTCTCATATGTAGGAGCTGAGTCAAAATTAAAGGAAGGAAAAAATCCTATGCATAAATGGAAACATAATGAGAAGCACAATTAAAATTAGCATAGAAGGGACAATTTAAAGAGTGGAAAGAAGGAGGGAAGGATCTAGCAGAGGGAAGCAAAGATTGGAGAACATAGGAGGGGGAGAAGGGTCAATGAGGAGGGATGAAGGGGGAGAGGTCAATCTCAATGTAAACAGCACAACTTTATGAGTATGTTGGGAAAAAAGGAGGAAGATAGAAAAAAAATAAAACCTACTAGAATAGCTAAAATAAAAAAAATAGTAATGATGCCAAAGTCTGCAATAATGTAAACAGACTAGCTCATTCATCTAATACTGCTGAGAATGTAAAAAGGTAGATCGCTACAGAAAATAGTTTGGATGTATATCAAAATTGGGATGCATGTATATAGATAAATAGTCTCACAAAAGACATGTAAGTAGAAATATGGGGGGGTGTGAGGGAGGAGGGTCATGAGAGGGTAAGGGGGAAGTTATGTGAGCAATATTTAATGAAATGAACACATGGAAATGTCATAAGAAATTCCTTTAAAATTACACCTTAAAAATTACCAATAAAAAATAAAATTGAAAAAGGTGTGTGTCAGGGTTGTATGTTTTCACCATACCTCTTCAATCTCTATGCTGAGCAAATCTGAGTAGCTGGGCCTTAAGAAGAAGAATGTGGCATTGTGATTGAAGGAAGACTCATTAACAACCTGCATTATGCAGATGATACAACTCTGGTGAAAATGAAGAGAATCTGCTCTATTTACTGATGAAGATCAAAGAACACAGCCTTCAGTATGCATTACTCCTCAACATCAACAAAACAAACATCATTACAACTGGGTCAGTATGCCATTTTGTGATAAATGGAGAAAAGATTGAGGTTGTCCAATATTTTGCTTTATTTGGTTCTACAATCAACACCTATAGAAGCAGCAGTCAAGAAATAAAAAGACACATTGCATTAGGAAAAGCTGTTCTGAAAACTTCTTTAAAGTGTTGAAAATTAAAGATGTCACACTGAAGACAAAGGGGCACCTGACTTATGCCATGGTATTTTCATTGGCACCATATGGTTGTGAAAGCTGGAGATTGAACAAGGGAGAGAGGAGAAGCATTCATAATTTTGAATTATGGTGCTGGAGATGAATATTGAATACACCACAGACTGCCAAAAAAACTAATAGCTCTGTCCTAGAAGAAGTGTAACCAGAGTGAATCCTTGGAAGCAAGGATGGCTAGACTGCATCATACATATTTTAGATATGTAGTCAGGAGAGACCAATCTCTGGACCAATCCATGTTTGGGAGAGTGGTAGGTCAATGAAAAGAAGCATGACCCTTTACTAGGTGGATTGATTCAGTGTCTGCAACAATGGGCTTAAACATAAATAGGATCGTGTGCTTGGCACAGAATTGGGGAGTGTTTTATTCTTTCGTTCATACAGTCACT
The DNA here is from genome assembly GCA_007922755.1 of Pedetes capensis. Lineage (NCBI taxonomy): Eukaryota > Metazoa > Chordata > Mammalia > Rodentia > Pedetidae > Pedetes > Pedetes capensis. The sequence goes on along the minus strand of VMDO01014470.1, from coordinate 30,345 downwards.
GTGAGTTGGACTTGACCTGATGGCACCTAACAACAACAGCAACATTCCTTTTTAAAATTCCCACACTGATGACAATTATTCCTTTAACAATTTGCCCATTCTTCCTAAACCTTACACTAGCCACCACTTTGCCCTTGCTTTTATTTTACAGATAAAATTAATGTGAACACAAGGAATTCTATAATTTTCTACCTCTCAACTTCAATTCTTATCTGTGTGTTCCACTTTCTATTAAATGAAGATGATTCATTTAGCTAATGATAAAAACAAAACAAAATAAAATACAAATCATTTACACACACATACCTTTTGGAGTTGCCTTTTTAGGTACCTCACCATTATCTCCTTTTTTCCTATACGAATCTCTTAACTAACGTTTAATGGTTTTCTTGACTTTGAAATGCCTATTTTTCATGGACGATACAGATAATGAATGTGTAATTTCAATACAAATGAATGTATTCTCCAAGTCAGTAACTTATTTGAGTATACATTAGTTGTTAAACTTTTTTTAATGGAAAGATGGCAACCAAGCAGACACGAACCTTTTCCTGTTTAGATGTACATTCTTGTTAGAGGTGAAAAACTGAAAAAGAAATGAGGATAATAAATATCGTGTCAAAAGTGCCAAACAGGAGAGCAGCAAGGTAGAAAGGTAAACATGTAATCCAGAAGGGAAGTAGTACAGTTTTAAATAGTCATATTTGAAGGTCACAGTAAGAATGACCATATTTTTATCAAGTCCTGACCATGGCCAAGGAGAAAACCAATGCAGATATTCAGAAGTGCTTTCCAGACTGATGGAATAGCAAATGAAATGCCTTGAAGCAGGAGAGGGACTGGCGTGTTCAAAAAAAAAAAAAAAATAGCAAAAGGATCCGTGTAAATGATGAAACAAGAGAGGAGAGAGTTCAGGTTGAAGAGGGAATGGGACTATTGTGAGAGAAGGGTGAGATGATCTGACTTGAGATTTTATTTATTTACTTGTTTGTTTATCATTTTATTTTTATTTAGGTACTAGCAGGTTGAACCCAGGCCCTTACACATGCTTTGCAAGCCCTTGACCATTGAACTGCTCCCTCAGTCTATTTTTAACTTTTTATTTTGAAATAAGACCTCTCTAAATGATGAAGGCTGCCTCTGGCCTTGAACTTTTGATCCTCCTGCATCCACATCTCAAGTTGCTGGGATTTCATATGTGCATTAGTGCACCTGAATTGACTTGAGTTTTGAAAGCACAATTCTGTCTCCTTTGTCAAGAAAACACTGAAGAAAGCAAAGGCAGATGCCAGGAGCAGGTGTTAGCAGCTGTCAGAGTCATCCGTACATAAGACTAGTGGTTTGTTTCAAGGAGGACTGGTGGTGTCTGTGAGATGTTGCTGAGGTCTAGATATATTATAAAGACACAAGGACTATGAATGTGTAGTGTAGGGAAACAAAGATTCAAAAAGAAACAAAGATAGAGTTTTGTCACTTACTTCGTAGGTAAACCTGCGAGGAGTAGGTTTTGGGATGAGATTTGGTTTTGGCTTATTATTAGATGCTTATGCAAAATATAAGTAAAAACATCACCTGGGGAGTAGAAGATATTATTCTGGAGCTGAGAGGCATGTTTTGAAGTTCAAATGGAAGCAGAAAGAGGAACGTGAAACTTGTGAATTGAATTTGCACAGGCAGTTAGAGTGGTCTTCCCAGAGGAAATGATTTTGATGCTAAAACATAAATAATAAGTAAGAGTTAATTAAATGAAGAGCAAACTGGGGATGGTTGAAATCCTTCCAAGAAGAAAGAATTTGTGAGAACTTGTGATGAACTGACATGATAAAAGAAGATTGGTGCAGCTAAGGTATTGAAATATGGCTGGAGAATAAAGAAGTCACTTTACAGAACTATAGTACAAGCTAGGAAATTTAATAAATCTCAAAGAGGTTTACACAGGCTCACATCCATTTCAGATTTGCATGTTATAAAGCTAAGCCTACTTGCATTTTTGGGCATGGGTTAGAGAGAACAATACTAGTAGTAAAGTGAATAGTTAGAAAGCTTATACAGGTATCTAAGAGAAGATATTGGCTAGTAAAATGGAGGCAGTACTGACAGAGAAACTGAGGAACCTGAGAGATTTTTATAGGAACTTCTTTTTAAGTTGTGGGATTAGTAGAAGATTGAATACAGTTAGTGATGAAGGCTAGGGAAGAATAAAGGTTAATGCCAAGATGTTCAACCTGGACAAGTGGTTACCGGAGGGTTCTATTTATTTAGCTTGCACATACTATTGTTTGAAAGATGAAGTCAGTGCTGGATAAGATGCATTTTAAGAATATCATATAGAGCTTACATGCATTGTCTGGAAATCAAAAGAGTTGTCTAGGGAAAATTTAAGAACAATTAGGTTGGTAAATGGCATTTCAAAGCATGAGAGAAAATTTGAAGTGAGAACAGGGTATTTAATAGAAGTCTATGGAAATCCAATGTTAAATAGCATTTAGAGAAAGCAATATGTGCAAAAGAGACACAGATGGGAGAAAAGCAAAGAGCTATGCTCGTGGAGAAGCCAGGGTAAATATCAACTCCAGAGAAAAGCAGGGATAATCAGAGCCCAAAGCTGCTGAGAGGACATGCAACATGATCATTGAAGAGACCCTTGGCACCAGATGTGAGGAAGCAATGAGTTATTTTGACAAGCACATTTCTCACTGGAGCAATAGACATGGAAAGTAGTTATTATTAGGTTGAAAGTGACAAGTACATGAGAATATGGGGATTGCAGAATCAAATCTGTCAAGTTTGTGGTGTGAACAAGTGCTCCAGGGTAGTGATTAAAAGCTATGAGGTAAAGGAAGTGGATCAGTAAATTTTAGTATAGAAGAGAATTAATCATAATAAATGCTAATGACAGAATGGTAGAGGAGGAGAAGTGAAGCTATAGGAAGGGAAGATAAATTATGATGGCTAAAGGCTTCTGCCTGAAGCCATACCACTGTGGCGTCCTATCCTGTCAGATCTCAGAAGCTAAGCAAGGTCAGGCCTGGTTAGTACTTGGATGGGAGACTGACTGAGAACATCAGGTGCTGTAGGCTTGGGAGAAGGATCTGGCAACCCATGCCCAAAAAACAATCAGCCCCTGAAGACCCCATGAATAGCAGAGAAGCACTGACAATAGTGCTTTGCTTGTTGTACATAGGATTGCTATGCATTGGACACCCACTTGTCAGCACCTAACAACAATAATAACAAAGGATTCTAAGGAGAAAATAAGAGGTAGATGGATTTCCTTCACTTGGGAAGAGAAGTCTTATAACAGGGATGAAACCATTTGATTTTTAGATTTTGTCATGGGAAGATGAGGACACCCTTTCTAAAAAAGATTCAATTCTCTGTAAGAGATAAGATACAGTCAACAGCTAAGGAAGAAGAAATTTATTGGTAGGATATTAGGCTTAAGGAAAGTGAAGACTTTTAAAAATAATAATTGAATAATGTTATACAGTGAATGTTTGTGTCCCCTCCAACCCCAATACATATGTTGGAGGTTTAATGGGCATTCTTATGGCATTTAAAGGAGGGACCTTTTAGAGGTAGTTAGGTTTCCTTTTAGAGGTAGTTAGGTAGATGAGGTCATGAGATTGGTGCCCATAATAGAACTGATGTGTTTTTTTTTTTTTTTTTTTTTTTTTTTTTTCCTTTATTAGTAAGTGGTGGTGGAGTACAAAGTAATCCAGCATTGGCTTTTTCCATTATTTACCCTTTACATCACTTCTGGCAATACTTTCACCAACCCACAAAGTTTATGGAGCCTTATGGCTAACATGTAAAAAACTCAAATGCTTATTTGGGTTATAGTCCCCTAATTTTTCCAATGCCTGCAGCTGTAGCCCTGTCGCATCTGGTCCCGTCAGATCTTGGAAGCTAAGCAGGGCTGGGCCTGGTTAGTACTTGGATGGGAGACCGCCTGGGCACACCAGGTGCTGTAGGTTTGGGAGAAGGACCTAGAAGCCCACTCCCAGAAATCAATCTGCCCTGAAAACCCTATGAACAGCAGAGAAGCATTGACAATAGTGTTTCCCCTGTTGTACGCAGGGTCGCTATGAGTCGGATATCGGCTCCACAGTACCTAACAACAACAACAGCAACAGCAACAATTTTTCCAATATACACATGAAGTTGTGCAGTTTACATTGAGATCGTACTCTCCCCATTCATCTCTCCACATTGACCCTCCTCCCCATCCTATCTTATCCAACCTTCACTTCCCTGCTCGTTCCCTCCCTCCTTCTTTCTACTGTTTATATTGTCCCTAATGCCGTATGTTCTCACTCACATATGGGAGCTGGATCATATTTAAAGGAAGAAAAAAATCCTATACATCATTTTTTTTTTAATAAGCAAGAGACCAGAGTGTTCTCTCTCTCTTCACTCTGTGCCATGTGATGACACTGCAAGAAGGCTGCCATTTTCAAGCCAAGAACAGCCCTCTTCCAGAGCCCTTCTCCAGAACCTTACCATGCTGACACTCTAACATTGGACTACCAAGCCTCTAGAACTCTGAAGAATAAACGTCTGTGGTTGAAGGTTTAAGGAACTGTCTGTAGCATTTTGTTGGAGCAGCTCAAGCTAACTATGTTATTGTTGGGAAACTGGGAGGAGGAGGAGCGATGCTAGGCATGTAAACAGCCCAGAAGAGATCAATAAGCATGGGTTTACCAATCTTCCTGCAGATTAGTTTGGGAGCTGCAGTGTCCATTCATTTTCCACTTAAACATTGTACTATAAAGTACTAGTAATTAATTTCTTTGGTAGAGGGTATAAAAGTGTTAAAATTTCCCACCAGGAACTCAAATTTCTGCACTTATAATGTCTAAATTTTTTTGATAAAGATAATTTCCTCATGGTATCTTGACTGAAAACAAAATCAGATTAAAATTTTGCACAATTTTCAAAGTACTAGTTTACAATTATTTTTATTCAAATTTTTAAATTTTCCAATTGATACATTAATCACTGGGTATAGAATTTCCATGACTTAGATTCAGAAAGAAAATGGTTATTTTTGTAGTATTTATGAGTAAATAAATATCTTGAATTAGAGACATGACAAATTATTTTTAATTGAGAATTTTTTCATAATTTTCTTTATGAGGTTAAATTTGGGAAAGAAATAACCATGTACTTGCATAATAGAAAAATTATATTCTCAAATGTTCAATTCATACCTATCATGTGTGAGTGAAATAAGGCTGTTTGATGTGATTTTATCCATAAAAATTCTAAAGATACACACACTTATATACATATCACTGGAAAAACATTTTAATCTTATATATTATAGAAAGTGATATTGTTTTCTCATAATGCAAGAATGAAGAGGGATGAAAAGAACAGGGAGGTCATCCTTTAAGAAATGCTGACTAAGCTGAGACCTGAAGTTCTTATGTTGTTTTCAGTGAAAAGTTGTTCATAGAAAGGAAGAGAATGGTTTGAACAAAGATGTAGTACTACACAGAAAGCATAGAAAATTATGATAATGAAAGTAATTCTAAATAGATTATAAATGAACTGGATGGGATTTTGGAAATCTTTTTTTTTTAATTAAATTTTTTTTTTTTTTTTTTTTTTTTGTGGTACTGGGGGTTGAACTCAGGGCCTCGTGCTCGCATACTTTGTAAGTGCTGGACCACCAAGCTGCACCCTCAGCCCATTTTTTTTAACTTTTTTTGAGACAGGGTCTCACTAAATTACGGACTGCCTCTGGTCGGTCTCCAAAGCGATTTTCCTTTGGAGTCGCTGGGATTACAGGTGTGTGCCATCGCACTGGGCTCAGGATTTTGGAAATCTTAACTTTTACTTTTGCTGTCCTTTAGGATTTGAGAGAGAAGTTAGAGAAGCTCTGATATTAGTATTTTGCTTTACTAATAATGTGGCATATCACCAATAAATGCACAGTGAGAACAAATTAACATGATCATAATGTATCATGGAAAGAAAAAGTGTGGTTGATTATTCCCATTCCAAGCAACCCAAAGTGAGCAAAATCACAGATCAAATCCCACCTCACTTTTCCAGTAGACTCAGGTAAATAACCTGGGCTATTGAAAAACAGGTCCCTCAGAATTGGCCAAGTGTTACCCTGATATGAAAGACATGAAGCACAAAATAGATCAGTATATACAAAGGAAACAGAGAGAAAAGCAGAGACTGAGCAAGGCTCTGTATATTCTAGGAAAGGCACAAAGAATTCAGTAAATATTCTATCACTGGAAATGGGAGGCACAGGCAGGAGGATCACAAGTTCAAGGTGAGAGGCACCGTATGTAACTTCACAAGAACCTGTTGTTCCTGGTCTCTCTCCTCAGTCCTGAGGCTTTGTGCAGCCTAATAGTAAGCTTGGTATGTGTGTACACTGGCTTTATATAAATATGATGTATGCTTTCTTAACTTAAACACTGAAACAAGCATAATTCTTCAAGACAATAAATTACAGATTATAAAAATGTATAACAAGTATATATTTCTTTCAATTTTATAGCCATTAAATTCAAATCACATTAATTCACGTTTTTCTACTAATTTTTCTACCTTTTCTTCACATTTGACTTTCACATGATGAGAGAAAACAGGAAATAATATGGATCTTCTAAGCAGATTATTCAACAGAGGTGCGTATTTATTCACTGTGATATCTGGTTACTGCTGGTGAATAGACTTCTCAGTCCTCTTTCAAATCAGTGAATTAATGATTCCATCTTGGATAAGTGAATATTAAAGTTCAGCTAAAAGCAGCTTAAACTTAAGGCTGCCCATTTGATAATGATTGGGTGGATAAAATATAATTTCCCAAGGAATCATGCACAGGAAAGATAAATGTAACATACAAATATCTAAGGTAATGGAAAACTTAGCATTTTTCCTAGTCTCAGAAGGAAAGAGAGATCTATTGCACACACACAGAGGAAGAGAGGGAGTGAGAGAAGGGTGCGGGTTCTTGGAGGACAATGGTTTGAATTGTTATTTTCATATACAAATGTTTTACAATAATTGCAAGTAACATGAAACTCCTGCATCAACAGCAGGCCACTGTTTCATGTTTCCTGAAACAATTGGAACCAAAGTCATAAACAGTATTTCACCTCTTTCCTGGCTTGCTTCCATTTGCAGACACAGACAGGTATTCATAAGGCTCTGAGACCTGGAAAAACTGAGCAGCAAACCTGCTTGGCAGAACCTCAAATTCTCCTTTTATTGTTTTTTGAAGAACTTAACCTTGATTTTAAAGCCAAATATGTGGCAAGGAGAGCTTAATTTATGCCATGCAGAGTTGCTTTATTCTAATCTCAACCAAATATCATTTTATTATAAAATTTTTATGTTCAATTGTCAAACATTTTATTTTCATAAGACTTTATTTTTTATAAATAGAAAAATTGTTTCTTTAATTTCTTATAGAATTTGTGGCAATGGACTTTCTGGAAACCAAATATTTTCTGAAACAAAAAATTAGGATACTCATTCTTATACATTTAAAAATGTGACTGGTATAAATCATGGCATGTATAATCAAGAACCTAGCATCCCATAGTGACAACATAGTTTAAAGATTATATTATTCAGAAATTTCAAAAAACAATGAAATTTCTTATTTATCTGCAGGAAAACACTATGTAATTAAATTTAAGATAGATGAGAATAAAAATTTTTCAGAATATTTTCTCTCATTTTTTTCAATATTTGGAAAAGCAAAGTATATTACTTTGAAAAACCATGTCATAAATTTCATTCAGAAAGTATAAGTAAAGTTGAGTCATCTTTAAAGTTTTCTCTGCTAGTCCTTTTGAGGTGGGTAATATATATTGTATACTTTAACAGCAAAGGTTCAAATTGCAAGTATATTTTGATTTAAAATCTAATTTCTGCATCCCTTTTCTCAGGTCAGTATTTTGAAAGCACTGAAACCATATTAACATTGCCTCTTATTTTGTGCTAATTTCTTAGAATGTTTTTGAGTTACCTCAATATTTCTTAGCCTTTGACTTTTCCATTCCTCTCTAACTCTTTTATGTTGTATGTGGTAGGTGGCAGTTTTCCTTGTAAGGAACTGCTGAAATTTGGAGGCATCTTTTAACCAAATTCATCTGAGTCATTCTTAACACTTAGAAATTAGTTGAATAATGTTAGAGATTTTTAAACATTTGATAATAAACAAATAGTTGCTAATATTTGTGTAAGGTAAGGAAAAAGAAAATATAAAATAAATATGAAAATTTAATGAATCAATGAGATAACCAAGTTTTTATATTGCATGCTATTCAATTAAGGTGTAAGTGCTAATTTTTAGGCTCCCTGGCAATAACTAACGTGTGTGTGTGTGTGTGTGTGTGTGTGTGTGTGTAATAGATTGGTACCATGGTTGATCAGAAAAAATAATGGAGTTTTAGTGAATTTGACTATTTCCTTACTGTAATGTGTATTTATCTGCAACTCATCTTTCTGACCATTTATCCTTTAATATATTGACTGACATTCCTTAATCCTTTTGCTTCCTCTCTTTCTTATGCCTATAAAAAGCAATTGCCCTTCAACTATGTTAAAAGATAAACTTAGGCATATTAAAAATTTTCAAGAGCTTATTTGAGCAGACAGTGATTCATAAATGGGGTAGTGCCAGACCTCAAATGGTCTGGGCTCCACCAAAGGAGTGTGAAGGGAAGTCTTTTATAAGGTGTTTGTGGGAACAAGAAAAATAAAACGTTTGATTGGTTAAATTGGAGGTGTAGGCTGAATTGGCCATTTCTAACCAGTCAAGAAATCATTCTTTAGTATATGACCATTTACTCTAGGTTTTGGTTTGCTCACATAGGAACTCAGGGTGATAGAGTGACCCTAGTCTATTACAACCTCCTGATTAGTTATTTTAACACCTGTATTATCCTGTTGTTTTTATACTTTTCTGAGACCCTGTTGTACACACTTTGTTTCTCTACTATCCAAAGATTCTAAACTTCCAAATCACAGCATCGAGTATAAAATAGAGCCCTCCTAAGATCCCTCTGTATTGTCTTTAGCCATTTCTAACAGTGTTAGTCAGCTTTCCACTACTGTAACAGATAACTGAGATAAATCAACTTATGAGAACAAAAGACTAGCTGGGCATGGTGGGCATAGGCATACCTAAAATCTCAGCACTTGGGAGGCTGAGGCCGGAGGATGGTGAGTTTAAGGCCAGCCTGGGCAGGGTTGGGGAGACCAGGGAAGGGGAGAGGGAGGGAGGCAGAGAGAGAGAGACAGTGAGAGAGAGAGAGAGAGAGAGAGAGAGAGAGAGAGAGAGAGAGAGAGAGAAGGAGAGATGTGTTTTGACTAACAGTTTTGGAGCGTTCCGTGCATGTCCAATTGGCCCCATTGCTCTAGGCCTGTGAAGAGGCATCACCTGACAGTAGGATCACATGGCAGGGCAAACTGTTCAACTCATGGCGGGGAAGCAAAAGAGAGAAAGAGAAAGAGGGAGGGACAAAGTCTCACCATCTCCTTCAAGGGCATGGCCCCAGGTGACCACAAGCTCCAACCAGGCTGCACTTTTGAAAGGCCTCCACTCATTCCAGTAGCACCATGTGCTACACACCAAGTTTTTAATACAAGGCCCTCTGTGGGACATTCCAGAGGCGAGCTAAAGCAACTCCTTTCTCTTTTTCCCCTTGTACCTGCTATGCCGGGTGATCAAAAAAGCCAATGATTAAACCTATTTTGATGTGAAGTTAGGAATGTGAATAAAGGTAAGAAAATAAACTAGAAATAATAATGAAATATTGGGAGAAATTGTTCCCTACTAACAGTATGAGCTTTACTTTTTTTCTTTGAATGTTGTCAGAAGTTTTACATCACACTGATGCCAGAACAGAAAGAAAGTACTTACAAACATGCACTTTGTTTTTCTAGTCATCTTTTCTAAAGCTAACAAGTTTTCAGTAAATACACAATGAAAAAATATTTGGAAAATGAGGAAAATGATTTCAGACTGGAAATCTTCACTGAAATAATCATATTTAAAATTGTCAGCTTAAAACTGAATATTCAAAATAAGCATCTTTCAAATTTGCCTAATTCTCTCTTTCTTTCTTTGTATTAGGGTGCTGAATCCCCAAGGCTGCCTATGGCTTCAAACATGCCATCCTTTGCCTCCCCCTTTTGAACTGCTGGGTTTATAAGTGTGCACTACTGTGCATGGCAAGTTGCCTAATTTTCAATATAAAAGAACTGAAAGAATAAAATTAATTTAACTACATTTTATCATTAGAAATAGACAAGATCATTTTGATTATATGTCATATGATTTGTGGAATAACACTCAAAATCCATTCATTTAAAATTCTTATTAGAACATTGTCACTAACAAAACATATCAATTCATTAGATTTCATTAAAAGTATCTCTTGAGGCCAGGGACCATGGTGCACACCTGTAATTCCAGTGACTATGGAGCTAAGGCAAGAGGATCACAAAGTTGAGGCCAGAAGCAGCCTGTATAACTTAGCATGACCCTGTCTCAGAACTAAAACAAAACAAAACATCATCAAAACCTTTCTACTGAACATCATCTAATTGGGAGCATTCTTGTATAAATCTGTTGGTGCACATAGGTATGCTCTGCTTTTGAGTATATGCCTAGGAGTAAAATTTCTGAGAGAGAGATTTTATATATATATGTATGCTGTTGCGTGCCGTCGAGTCCTGTCCGACTCATAATGACCCTTGTAGGGTTTTCAATGGCTGATTGTTTCGGGATTGCCTTGGGAGTGGGTTGCCACGTCCTTCTCCCATTTTTGCGGTTCTGGGAATTGAACTCGGGACCTCAGAGACTGCAGAGCGGCACTGTATCAACTGAGCTAAATCCCAGCCCCCATATATGTATGCATATATATATTTTATTTATATATATTTATATTCATATATATTTATATATACATACATGTACATTATATATACATGCATATATATACATATATATGTATATATGTATATATATACATATATATGTATATATGTATATATATGCATGTATATAGCTTTATTTGTTGTTAGGTGCTGTCAAGTTGGATCCAATTCCTAGCAACCTTCACAGGGTTTTCAATGGCTGACTGTTTTAGGATTGTTTAGGGAGTGGGTTACCACGTCCTTCTCCTATTTTTGTGGTGCTAGGGATTGAATCCAGGGCTTCAGACAGTGCAGTGTGGCACTCTATCAACCGAGCCAAACCCCAGCCCTATTGCTTTAGTAGATTCTACTAAAAATTTGACCAAAAATTCTGTAGATAAAACATTGAATAAACATAGTCCTTCCCTATCCAAGGAATCTGGAATCCATGTGGGAAATAGAAAAGTAAACAATTTCAAAGTACATTGCTAAGTATCACTATAGAGGTTTATAAAAGAGTGCTAAGAACTGCAGGGCTGGGATTTAGCTCACTGGGTAGAGCACTGTGCTGCAGTCTCTGAGGTCTCAAGTTCAATTCCCAGCACCACAAAAATGGGAGAAGGGCCTGGCAATCCACTCCCAAGGCAATCCCGAAACAGTCAGCCATTGAAAACCCTATGAGGGTCGCTATGAGTTGGATACCGACTCGACGGCACCTAACAACAACAACAAGAACTGCAGTATGTGTATATACAAATTGTTGTTGTTGTTGTGTGCCGTCAAGTTGTGTCAGAATCATTGCGACCCTCATAGGGTTTTCAATGGCAAATTGTTTCAGGATTGCCTTGGGAGTGGGTTGCCATGTCCTTCTCCCATTTTTGCGGTGCTGGGAATCGAACTCCGGACCTCAGAGACTGCAGAGCGGCACTCTACCAACTGAGCTAAATCCCAGCCCATATATACACATATATACACAGAAATATGCTGAAACACATAAAATAATAATATATTATTATTACCATCACCTTAGAACATTACTGCTTCTGTATTGTGAAAGAGCTGAAATTTGAAACTTTCTTCAAACAGCTTTAACTCCCATGAGAAATAGTAAGTTTGGTTTTATTTAGAAATTTGCTGAACAATGCCCTAAATACTTGATGTCTAGAATTGTAAAGTTCAATTCAAGTTGATCCCAGATGTTCAGACTTACTGAATTATTTTTAGTTTTCTTAAAGTGATAAACTCTTTCTTACCCTTCTCTTTGATTTAAAGACTAATTCTCTGGGCATCCCTGATTACAGAAATTATTGCACTTATCAGAAGTACACACTATGAAAAGAATGAGCAGAAAACTTCTCCATATCCAGCCATCTCCAGATCCATCTGGACACTGACAGACTTTGGGGAAAATGACTTTGGATGTGAGTTTTGAAGGGTGGATTATTAATGCTACAATGCATGGGATAAAGCCATTTTTATTATGTGATATCACTTAATGAAAGTAGTATTTTAAAATATTGCTTCAGTCCTATGGTAAGAAGCCACCCAAACCTGAAAAATCAGCCAGACGTGTAGGTGATGTGTATGGCATTTTGGACAGCAGGCAACAGCCACAGTGGTTACAAACTGTATTTCTTAAAACTGCCTTGAATGCATCCTAGTCAGGGATATCAGGCCTCTGCTTTACCACAGGTGACAAGGAGAGATTGGATGTCTCCCAGTCTAAGGAGACGAAGTGCTCAGAGGTCAGCAGTCTGGAGATTCGCCTCCAGGGAACACATCTGAGAATAGCCAGCAGGAAGTTGTTTGCAAATGTGAAGCTTAATCATTCAAGGAACAATGTAAGCAGTCATGATAGTGAAGGCAGAAACTGCATTATGCTTGCCATTTTATTCCAACACCTTTCAGTACATACGTGATAGTCACTTGGTAGGTATTTGATGAATAACAGGGATGCATTTCATAGTGAAAGAAAAAAATTACTTGACAGAATAAATATCAGATTGAATGATCTGGAGTGGTGGAGAAATAGACTGAGTTGTGTATGTGTAAGACTATTTCTTGGGCGGAAGAATATGTGTGTACAAATTACTCTGTGAATAAAGTCAAAATGTGCAAAGATGGAGTCTTCTGAAATTATTTTGCTCATGTCATAGATCTGAAACATAGAGAAGAACATGCCTGGCCTAAAGTCACATAAGTAACAAGTGGTTGGAAGTTAAGATATCTTCAGAGCTTTCGGCTTCTAGTTCAGTTCTTCTTTTCAACTGGACAATGATGTTTCCCTGGGGTTATAATATCAAGCACTGGGGAATATAAAATCCTAGTATTTTAATATAATGTCCACATCTGGATATATTATGATAGAAATTTGGGAGGAAATGAAAAAATACTTGGAGAAGAAGGGGAAGATTTATTAAGACAGTGACAATTCTGATTACAATTAAAAGGCATTTGAATTATTGAACCTGAAAATTAATTGATTGAATATAAATATATTCTTCATAAAAAGACTAAAAAATAGAAAAACTATGTATTTTAATGTAATCTTCTGCCTGAATAAAATATACTTCTATACCATAGCATATAGTTCTCATTTATCTATGCTATTGAAATACAGTATGCATTCCTTTATAATATAGTAGTGTTTTTTTTAAGTTCAGAATTTACTAAATAGTAGACATTTTTCTAAAGATGAATCTTCACATTAACCCTGTTTGTACCTGTCTTAGCTTGAGTTTCTTAGAAAACAAGTGTCTGAAGCAAATCATATGTGCTAAGTCCTTACTGGAAGATACAAAAAGAAAAAAAAAAAGAAAAGGAAAAGAAAATGAAACACAAAAAGAAGGAAAGCAAATACAGTTGGTAGTTACTACTGAACTGTTAACAGCTTCACAGGAAATTAGCCAATTATTCAATCACAGTGGTTGTTTTCCATACAGGCAACACCCTTCTTGTTGGAAGACTTCAGTCTATGGGTAAAGGGAAAAAAGGAATTTACCTGTGAGCACCTTTCTCTTTCCTTGACTGGCAAAATAGTTCTCCAAAGGGCATTAATCAATCACCCTTCTAGATGAAGTGCATAACCTATGGTCTCTTCATGGAAGTCTAACATCTGTGGAGGAACACAAAACTCCTCCATAGCTCTTGTACAGACAAATCTTAGTGTTGGTTAAACTGTGGTTTCAAACACAGTAGTAACAGTAGTCAGTCAGTTTCCATCGTTACCCCCAGGGGAAGAAGGAGCAGCCATCAGTGTTAAGAGATGAGGGAGTACTCAGACAACAGTGAACAAAGTAAATGTAGAGAAGAGGAAAACTGGTGTAGTTAGAACAATAACACCCATAAGTTAAGTAATGTGACTAGGATGTTTTTGTCAGAAATTTGCACAAGCAAGACCTGAACCCAGATGCTTTTGACATCAAGGCCAGTTCTTCTGGCTGAATGGTAGATTGCCTCTAGTTTAGTTTCAATGACATACACCATAAAATAGTAAATATTCATGGAGCACTTTCCATATGTCTAACAAATCATGAGCTATCATAAATAAAGTTACAAGAGGAATAAATATGAAAGTCATTCTAAAGTAATTGTTTTCTAGAAAATATATAGTAAGTGAAATTAATACTAAAATAACTTCACATCTTTTGATGTGAGGGATGTGGTCATAGAAAAGGTGGATTAAACTTTAAAGTGAATCATCAAATGGATAAAAGTGTTCATACATGTGTAAAATGTAAGATCCTTATGGTTTCAAAGTGAAAAATTGAAGTTGTAGAACATATTTTTAGTAGTATAACCTGTTAAATAAATATCATGAAGCACAGAAAGAAGCCAGGCTGAATTATATGACAGAGTTAGATGTGGTTATTTCTGCATTGGGCATGGTGAAGGCAGAGCTTCACTTTTTGTACATATCCTTTTGTATTATTCATTTTTAAAATTTTTCTAATAGTTTTAAATTTTAAATATTTATGCCATGATTTCAAAAACTAATAAACATTACATAAAATATAACATCTATTTCCAATTTGGAATAAGAGTCATTAGCTAACTTGTGGGTTTGTGTACTGTGTGATTTACAGGGAAAGGATGGAATCTCATTTTTTCTCGTGGCTCTTAAATTGGTTTTTGAAAGGAAGAATAATGGCCTAGATGTCTTCTCATCTTTCTTCAGTTTAACCCTTTTCAACTTTATTTGGTAAGCCTAACAATAAACATTTATCATTACTAAATGTGTTGGAGAAATGCAAAAGAAAAGTCAAGGACATGTTTAGGCTACACATGAGGTATTTTAAAACAATTATTAACAAATAATCTTTTTCTTCAATTCCTCAGATACAGTGAAGCAAAACAGACTCAGTTCAGAGGAAAATCTGCTTTTTGTGGCATCTGAGTTTTTATTTCTGAATTGTGTGGCACAATAAAGGCCTACTATCTCTAAGAAGACAAAATCTCTCTAAGCCACTCTTGGCTAAGTCTGTAAAACCTTAGATTTCTCAAATCCCTCCAGGCTCATGAAGAAGTTCTGCTTCCTGGGATTTTTCAAACAAACTTGTACATTGAGTACTTCAGGAACTATAAATAGAAATACTCTTTTCTTATTTTAAGAAATGGTGTTCAGGTGCTAGCTGCCTATGATGAGAGCTATGGGGCTCTAGCAACTGTTCTGGTTAGATTTCATAATTTTGAGTGACCAAGTGACTCCTGTATGCCTCCCTATTCTCCCTCTTTGATCAGGATGAGACTGCATATTTTGTTATGCCTGCACCATCACTATATATTGAATGTATAGAAACTAGATAAACAGGTCTTCATATCAGGAGGAACAGAACCTATGGGACTCATTTATATTTGACATTATTCTAGAACTTAGAACCCTTGAATTTGAGCTGATGCTTCATAAACTTGAGATGTGAGGGTCTAGGGATGGAGTATATTTTTATATGGGAGAAATATGAGTAAGAGATGAATGAGTGAACTCTTGTCATCAGCCTTATGGTCAGAGGTTGGCTTGGACAGTTGTCTGGCTCCATCCAAGCCTTTCCATAACTGCCTTTTCATCCAACATCTGACTATACCTCCACAAGAGACTTCAAGGAAAAACTAACCAATTGAAATACCTTTTAGTTCTTGACTGAGAAAAGCCAGCAAACATAATGAATAATGACCATTCTTTTTTTTTTTGCCTATAGAATTTGGTTTTTATTCTTTTTTAAAATTAAATTATGCTTTTAATTTTTTAATAGTAATTTTTAATGTATAACTTAGTAGGTCTCATTATGATATTTCCATACATGCATTTCATTGTATGTTACCCATGTTAACTTCTCCCTTACCGTCTCATGACCCTCCTCTCCAAACTCCTCCCTCCCCAATGGTTTCCTTTCTATGTGCAGGTCGTTTTCTGTGAGTCTATCTATCTATATATGTACATCCAGATTTTGCCATAACTATAAGAGACACTCATAACAATCTAACAAGTAGAGTTATATTAATGAAAATTTTATATTGTAACCTTAAACTCTTTTCAGTCCCCACCCTTACTTCTCCCAAGTAATAAATACTAACATTGATTTGCATTTTCCCAGATCATTTCTGTTTTCACAAGGTTATAGAGTATATATTTGTACTCATAAAGGTGTTTTAGTTCCTTTCCTCTTCTCTTCTCTTTATTCTTTCTCTTTTCCCTCCTTCCCCTGCTCTTTCTTCCATTATTGATTCTTTTTTTACTTACAAATGCATGTTATCATAATGGACACTAGCATTTGATTAATTGTAGGCTGCAAGCTGTTAGAAATTTGTAAAATCAATTTAATGGTCATTACCACCATTAAAAACCTTTAACTTAAACTATTAAAAACAAATAGAAAGAATGGGATTGAATAGAAAATATTGCAGTGCATCAATAATAAATTATAGTAAGGATATTTGTTTCATTGAATTTTATTTCAGTTTAGGTACCTATTTAAGTATCTGTGTGTATATATCTCAGATTATACACATGCAGAAGTGAGTGCTTGATATGAACTTGCATGTAAATGAGTACTGGGTTTAGATTATTCTATAAAATGAATTTCTCATCGTGTGCAATAACAGAAGAGATGGTTAAATTCTTTCCTTGGTAAAATGTCATGTTTTTTTCTGGCTTGCACTCACATTGAAACCAAGTTGCTTAGCATATTAAACATTTATTGTTTTCAATTCACACAGCACAGATAAATGTGCTACATTGAGTCCCTCAGTAGAGTTGTCCCTTGAACAGTAGTGTATCATATTAATTAAATGATTTATAAAGTGGTTTTCATCTCTGGAATGCAAATTCATCTAACTTTTGCTAAATATTTGCCTTGAGGGTATTATTAACCTTAATCCTGATGCATATTATCCTAAGAGTAAAACAAACAAGAGGATGGGGCAGAAAAGCAATGGAGGAAAAGTAACAATTAATATATTAATACAATTTTTTTGCAGCAATAATGATCAAGCCCAGGGCCTTACAAATGCTAGGCAAGCATTCTGTCACTGAGCTACATAATCAGCTGTTTAATATGATTTTTAATTTCACTTTGCCATCATTGATATTCAGTCCTCATAGATAGTTTTATACTTTTTGTTTTAGTAGGAATTCAAATATAAAACAGCATCACTCCTAACTCTTTAAGTAACCCACTAAAACATTTGGATAAAGGTAGAATAAAGGAATTTTCAGGAATACAACTGATGAATATGAAAAGATCTGTTTGTTTATCTGAATTTTTTCTTCCATTATGCTACATGTGATCAAGACATATGGTGAATACTTAAATTTAAAAAATTACAGTAAAAGACACATGACCACTGATCTCTCTCAAAATGCTCTCCTTGGCTCTAAACACACTTATTCCATAATTTTTACTACTTTCTGAAGCAGTTCTTGAAATCATCTTCCAGGAGTGTCTTTTGTGGCATTTTCAGGGCTGTCTCAATGTCATGAATCAATTGAAAATGTTTACCTTTCATAGTCATTTTGATTTTGAGGAAGTGCCACAATTCACATGATGCCAGATCCAGTGAATAAGGTGGATGAGGACACATGTTAATGTTTTTATTTTACAAAAATTTCCATACCAGAAGTGATGTGTGACACAAAGTATTGTCATGATAGAGGATAAAACCATTTGCCTCTTTCTCAGGCAGTTTCCTATGCACATCATTTCTTAAATGTTCTAATAAGCCATTATAATATTTAGAGTTCATTGTAGTGTTTTTGGGTAGACATTCAGCTTGCACATTTCCATCAGTTTCAAAAAGCACAGTTAACATCATCTTGATGTTGCATCTTGACTGATATGCTTTTTTTTTGCATGAGGGGACTGGATGATTTCCATTGAGCACTCTGAACCTTTCTCTCTGGATCAGAATCATAGTTCAAACTTGTTATACCATTACCAAGGTTCTATATACCACTTCCCATATTGAAGATCCCTGGCTTTCCATTGGACAGCACTCAACAGCATTATTCATTGTAATTTTTTGGTCATACCTCATCATCTATCTATCTATCTATCTATCTATCTATCTATCTATCTATTTATCTATATTTGAAAAGCATATTTACTCACCCTATCAATAACAACAAAACACAAACTTGGGTTTGATTACAATCATCTTTTGTCCTACTTAAACACCAAATGTATGGCAGGGACAAAAGTACATTTAAAAAATCCTTATTCATAACTAAAACAATTTAAAATTTTAGATCTTTCACAGATGTTTTTGAAAGTCTGAATAAATTCTATAGAAAAATTGGCAGTGTGCTTGTGGTCTTAATGTAAGACTAATGTTAAACTTATACCTATAAGATAATAACTGAGAGAAAAGAGAAATAACTGCTTTCTATATTTCAGGGACTCAACATTGTTGGAATAGAAGGAGTATCCATCTCCAGGGGTTATGATTCAGATGAAATGTGTCTAGAATAGCATGCAAAGTTTGTAAAAGGAAGTTACCAGTAATACTGTAACAGAAAACAAAAGACTGCCTGCCAACTGCACTGTTTTCAAAACTTGGCTTAGTGAGTGATGAAAAGTAGCTCCCCAGTTGCACTGTGAAAAAATAATAAGGAAGTAACATTAAGACAGACATGCAAATTAGAACCAGCCCCAAAGCCCAGGAAATGAATATGATTAGGCCAAAGGTAATAGAAATACCATTCATTCATCTCCTCACTTCTCTAGTCTTGGCTCAGATTTTTTCCCAGTGAGACCCCCTCTTTCTTTTTGAAAAACTCTTTCCCTTTCTTTCATTTAATGTCCCTTTGCCAAACTTGATTTGCTTATGTCATTACTACTGGTTTCCTTTGTTAGAATAAAATTTCTGAGATGAGAAGAACTTAGTCTGTCTAAACTACTGCACCATCATCAACTTCTGGAGTAGTCTTGCACACAGTAGATGCTTAATAATTTGAAAACAAAAATCATTAAACCTTTTAATGCCAAAATCAGAAACTGTGAGTCATGACTTCTCAACTTCTTTCCTTATTTTCCACATCAAATCCATCACTGTTTATTTCTAAAGAGAACATGATCTCCGTATAGTTGTCTTCTGTCCTGTTGCTCCTTTTACTATCTTAGTTTTAAATCCTCATCTGATGCCATACAGGTTTGCTGTGAATTTGCTGTAGCCACTGAGGAGTCAACAGGGTGATATCTAACACTGGTGATGTGCCCTAACCTGAACATTACTAGTGACGTTGGGTCACTAAGACCTATGTCATTTGAAGGATTTCTTTTTAGGGATTTCCTTTTTAAGATATTTCTTTTTGTTGCAAGTGGCTTTATATTTTAATATAAGCCTTTCTTAAAACATTTTGTCTGTTTTGGCCTCAAAAATATATATTAACATTTTATAAACAAATTAAAAATTCTTATATTACATTTATTCAATTGACAGTGATTCAAAAAAATCTAAACTACTTAAAAATGAACGTCACTTCTTGATATCTTTAATTGAAACTTTAGTCAACTATGGAACAAAATAAAAGACAAAAGATAAAGTATGACGTTTCAAAGTTAGTATTACCGTTTATGCCCAGTACTTTGGAACACTTCAAGCAGACAGACTTTTTGCACTTAATACACAAATATATTTCAGGTCCTAAAATACCCTTAATTAAAGTTCATATTTGGATAGGAATTCTTTTATTGTATCCTCCTCATTTAAATTCAGATGGCTTCATAAAGTCCAATAGTGATAATTGTTTGTTGTCCAAACTTTCAGATACAAGAATTTATTGCTGTTATATTTGTGTTCTTTTCTTTCTTCTACTTCTCCTTCTTCTTGTCCTTCTCTATTTTCTGCTTGTTCTTCCCTTATTGTTGTTTTTCTGTATCTTGTTGATCAGTATCTGCATCATGAGAACTCACTGACTGTTCAGATACTCTGAGTACCTTCTAATTTATCTCTCTTTGTGCAGATATCATCTCTCTGAAACTATTATTTCTCTGTAAGAATGATATAATTAAAATGAAAATCTGAAAACACTGTTTCATGCTGAAAATCTCTCCATGGCTCTGTACTATCTGAGGGACAAAACAGAAATATTTAGATTATGTATTTGAGACTACCTTTACTAAGTCTACATGTTCCTCTCTGACTTTATGTCCTACTCCTTCCCTAGTCAGATGGTCTAGTCATAAAGAAAAGTTCTTTTTATTTTCTTTATTGGCCATACTATTTTATGCCTTCAAACCTGTGTTGTAGTCACTTTACTAATGGATACAGAGGGCTGAACAATAAAAAATTTAAGCCTCTGCAGAAAGTGAGTCTGTTTAATAAGCAAAACAATGGCTTTCATTTCTTTGCATTTGGGGATCTGTTTTCAAATGAATATCTGTAAATTACTCTTTTTATTAATCCCCTCCCTTGCCCTCAAAATTACTGTTTTTATTCCAAAAGTATGGAATAACTACTCTCTTTCAAATATAGCAAAGCATGAAGCAGGCAAGAAAGGGAATCAGCTAACAATGTTCAAAGGAGACCTCTACCTACAAGTCCATATAAAAAGACATAAACCATTTCTTGGATAATGAAAAGCATATGGCAGCACTTAACAGAATGCATCTGATGAAAATAACATGTTTTAAATGCATTAGAAGATGGTTCTCTACATAAAATCTAAACATTTAATGGTAACCTACACAAACAACAAGAATTTTCTAAAATTAGGAAAAAAGTTTCTAATATGACAAATTGACCATTCCAGCATGGAGATTACCAGACTGAGAAAGGACTGAGATGGAGGAGTAACGTTGGAATAAAGCAGGATGAAAAATTAGTAAACAGGAAAATGGAAGTATTAAAGTTGAACTTGACAATCATTGTTTATTAATTTTACTAAAGACAAAATTTAAATGCTAGTGTATACTATTTAGAGTTGTTGGATGTAATTGCATTTTAGTAAGCCATCTTGTAACATATATAGTTGTTATTCTCATATAAAGGGATATTTTTTTCATCAGTTTTTCTTTGTTGTTGCTAGTCTTTGAGAATTCTCAAAAAATTATCTCCCTGTCTACTTGAAATACTTTTCCACTTATTACTCTAGTACTCTGATTCACAAGCCTGGATGTGAAAATCTCTCTTACAAAATGTGTTAGCAAAGTTTATTCTTCTCTGTTTATGCTACTTGGCAATGCTACATGTATTATTTACTGGAAATGGCCCTTTGCTGTTTACCTAGCTAATAGTTATTTTTTCTTTTAAACTATACCAAGCAGCATTTCCTCTTTTGTGAAGTTTTCTCTGCTCATAACCTTCAAAAAACTATTTTCCAAAGTAAGCTATAACTATAATTTATCCACGTGCAAATGATAGTACCTAATTCATAGTCAGGATGATGTGGTCACTTTGTTACCTCCAACTGGCAGAGCAGTGATTTTGCTGGTTGTGGTGGCATGTACCTGTAATTCCAGTGAGTCAGGTGGTGGAAGCAGGAGGATCAGAAGTTTGAGGCCAGAGGCAGCCCAGGTAACTTAGCAAGATCCTATCTGAGGATAAAAATTAAAATGGGGTTGGGGTGCCTTTCAGTGACAGAATGCTTGCAAAATAGGAGCAAGGCTCTGGGTTCTTTCTCTTAGTAAAAATAAACAAACAACAACAATAACTAGTTTTATTCACAGTAAGCACACAAAATATGGATATATTACAAATGGAAGGGAGAAAAAAAGGAAGAACAAAAGAAAAGAAGAAGGGAGGAAAATGTGGAAAAAACAGGAGAGAGGTGAGAGATGAAAGAGTACTGAGTGTTCCAAATCATGAACCACTTCAAAAGTCTTCCTTTTAACTTCATAGACAAAATTACTACCATAGCGAAAATGAAGGTGAAAGAAAGTCAATAATTTCCTATTCAAGCCAAATTCTGTTTTCTAAATTAAACAAGATATGAAAACATTACTTTCTTGTTTAATTTTGTTTTATTAGTTTGTAACTTTTATCACCTGTATACATAAAGTACTCAAACACAGTTTATCATACTTTCACATATGTTGTACCATGTCCAGTGACTATTTAACACTTGATAACTAATATTAATAACATATTATAACTATTCTTCATATCTTTTCAAGTCTTACTGACTTTATAAAAAGGTAAAAAATATATACATAAGTATATCTTATAATTTCTTTTCAAGTTTTACTGTATTCAAGCAAAAAACAGATTAATGATTTTTTGCACAAAAATATTAATAACGATAAGAATCATGTGTGAGTTGCTTTCCATTTAGCCTCTTTGAAATGTAGTTCTGTTTGGTTAGTTGCCATAACAATGCACTATCCATTGTTAAAAATTATTTTTCCTTTTTTATTATAGATTTCAGGTACACAAAATGTTAGTACCAATATAAGAAGGCATGAAATTCACTCCTTTGGAAAAGAAAGTACGCAACTTGAGTGATTTATTAAGAATACTGGTAAACTTCATCTTTGTAATTTTAGTTCCAAGTTAACACTGTAGAAAGTATTTTGGAAGGAAAGAATATAATATTAACATACATTTGACAAGATTTTTTCTCCCAAAGAATAGATTTAGAATCATGAACTATATCTAGATGCAATTAACCAGAACTCTCTATAGACCTCTTTGATAGTTTTCCCAATGACCATATTAATCATCATTTTTTTCCTAAAGAGACCATATTAATCATCATTTTTTTCCTAAAGAAATCTATTGGATTTGCCATGGTAAGAATGTTTCCTAAATGCTATATTCAAGCTTTGATCATTAGTAATGTAAGCTCCTTTGTCAAGTCTGTCCTGTTAATATGGCTCAGTGGCTTACCAAAAATGAATTGTAGCATCTTTGGTCTCTAGCACAAGTAGCATCACAAGACTCTAAAAAAACCTAAAAGTGGAATTCATTAAAAAGTATTATAATTTTAAAATTTTCAGGATGAGGAAGTTTATTAAAGCAATAAGATATGTTATAAAAATTTAATAACCCAATTATCATGAAGTCAAAAGCAGAGTGTGAAAGTGTATTTAAAAACCTAAGAGTTTACAGCATTTCATACACAGACCCCTGAAACATTTATTTTTTTTCTCATTTCAAAACAAGCAGGGATGAAGCTGCTTGAAGTAGTTATGCACTTAAATTCACAGAGCTAGAAAATATGAGAAAGCTAGAATTCCCTTTCAGATAGAATTGCTTGTAAATTTGTTTTCATCTTATATCACCAAATAATCCTGAATATCCAAAAAACAAATGCTCAGTCAGGAAAGGGCAAGGCATATGTGGAAAAATATTGTAAAATTTAAGCTATTTTATATTCTCCATTTTGATAATTTTACCAAATGTAAATTTGGTAAAAGTATTGTCACAAAAATTGTGAAAGACTTAAATGGACCAGTAAAACACTGAGTGTCATGAAGGCAAACCATTAAGTGGACCAAAATCATACCCTTCCAGGTTATCTAGTTCTAAGACATCTGGATCACTATTTTCTTTGAACTATATTATAGTTCTTTGAGATGTAAATGACTGATAGCAGTGGGAAAGATTTTTGTCTACATACATGAAAATAATTGTGCCCAAAAGAGAGTTATTAATTTCATCCTTTGTGTGTATATGTAAATTAATTTCAGAATCTCTGACTGACTTATGTAAGTATCATATTCTGAATTTTCTTCAAATAACTGTACCAGTTCATTGGTTCACTCATCAACTAATGACTTAAATAGCACCTTTAACTAGTGTTCATTTTAAATAGGTGGGAGAGTCATTATTTTACCTTTTGTAAATTATCTTTTAATAATGTTGGTATCTTTCAAGCTGAGCCACATGACACATGCCTATAATCCCAGTGTCTCTGAAGGCTAAAGCAGGAGGATCTCCAGTTTGAGGCCAGAGGAAGCCTGCAAAATTTAGCAAGGCCCTCTCTTAAAAAACCAACAAACAAAATGAGCTGGGGGTGTATCCCAGTGGTACAGCACTTGCCTAGCATGTACAAAACCCTAGGTTCAACTGCAGTAGTGGAAAAAAAATTAATATCTTTCTATGAACTCTAATAAAAATAACTTGCTAAAATAGAGGCTGAATATTTGATGGCACCTAACAACAAATATGCAATTACCATAAATGCTCTAATGTTATTTAAACTATCAAATTTATCAGAACAAAAAATGCAGATAGATTATATGAGCATATGACCTCCCAAAGATGTCCATGTCCTAAAACCTGAAACCTGTGAGTGTTACCTATCATAGCAAAAGATACTTAGTAGACAGTTTATGATTAAAGATGGGATGATTGTCCTCTGTCATCCCTATTTGCCCAAGGGAATAGAAACTCAACATTTCCCTTAGAAGGCCACAGAGTCAGAGTCAGAGTCAGAGAAGTGGTGATAGAACCATAGATCAGGAGGAGAAAATTTGTAAGATGCTTTACTGTTGGTTTTGAAAATGGAGAAAGAGGCCACAGGCCAAGAAATGTGAGGACACTAGAAAATGCAAGGAACAGATTTTCCCCTTGAGCCTCTAGAAGGAATGTTGTCTTTCCAATGCCTTGACTTTTAGCCTGTAAGACCCATTTCAGAATTCTGACCTCCAGAATTGTAATATAATAAATTTGTGTTGTAAGACAGTGATAGCATTTTTAAGTTTGTGGTGATTTTTTTATAGCAGCAGTAAGAAACTAATACAAACCATTAGAAATTTATACAAAAGCCCAATTCCTTAAGTATTTGTATGATCACTAAAGATATTAAAATAATACATTAATATGCAAATAACATTGCTTGGATAATAAAGGTTTAGAAAAATGTTCATAATGGGCATACAAAATATTTTATGATTTACTTTGTTGTTGTTAGGCACTATCTAGTAGCATCTGACTCATAGTGACCTGCATAGGGTTTTCAGTAGGTGATTATTTCAGGATTGCTTTGGGAATGGATTGCCACATCCTTTTCCCATTTTTGCGGTGCTGGAGATCACATCTGGGTTCTTAGAGAGTACAATGTGGTACTCTACCAACTAAGCTAAACTCCAGTCCCAATGATTTACAAGCATTGTAGAATTCAGCGTCTGCTCCTTATGTATTCTAATTATTGAAAATTTTGATGGTTTTCTGTGTCAACTTGGTTAGTGCCCATAGTACCTACTTATGTAATCAAATATAAACCAAAGTGTTCCCAGGAAGGTGTTTTGGAGATGTGGTTAGCATCGACAATCAATCAATTATAAGTAAAAGAGATTATTTCTAATAATGTGAGTGGAGCTCCTCTAGTCAGTGGAAGATTTACAGAGCAAAAAAAATGAGGTTTCCTGGATTAGAAATTCTGCATCAAGTCTGTAGCATTGACTCCTGCCTGAGAGCTCAGGGGGATGTCTACCTTTCGAGATTTGAGACTTGCCAGCCCTCATGTTGCTAAAATGAAGATAATCATCCTGGCTCTTATAACTACACTTTGCTTGTGCATCCCTGCCATAGACTCCTCACTGGAATGTGTAAAAAATATCAATGTAAAATCAAACTATCTCAGACAATGCTGAAAGAACAGAAAGTCAAATAAGTCAGCACTTACCAGAATGCATTGCTAGTATTATATATCCTGCTTGATTTTTTTCTTTAATTTCTGAAAGATGATCAGTTCCTACTTGATACTGGATAAAACATCTCATACAGGCCTGACATGGATTTAGGAATTGCCTGAGATGACTGGCAATATATTTTAAGCTAATAAAATGTATTGCTCTTTGCCAGAGTTGCAAATTGTTTAATATTTCTAGTTTAGTAGTTTTGACTATTTTTAGAAATGTATCTAATGGAAAAAAACTATATGTATATATTTATATATATGTACATATTTAAATATAAGATAGTTTACCAAAATACATTCATGTGTCTTAATGCTTAGCATTAGGGAGTTGTTTAAAAAAAGATGGTATAAAT
This sequence comes from Pedetes capensis, assembly GCA_007922755.1. Lineage (NCBI taxonomy): Eukaryota > Metazoa > Chordata > Mammalia > Rodentia > Pedetidae > Pedetes > Pedetes capensis. Next base: position 4,011 of record VMDO01014470.1, on the reverse strand, counting down.
ATGTGATAGGATATTTTGCAGCCAACAGAACAAGTTCATAGTAAAATATCTAGTGATGTGGATACCAGTTTATATCATAGTGCTAAGGTGTAAAAGTAGATTATAAAATCATATATATATATGTATATATATATACATATTCCTCCAATTTTCTGAGAAAGTTAATATATTTTATATATAACTTAAAAATAATGGTAAAAATAATTTCTAAAATATTGAGCAGGAGATGTAGCTCAGCAATAGAGCATGTGACTAGCATGCATGAGGCCCTGTTTGATCCTTAGAACCATGGATGAAAAAAAGTGAACAATTTATATTTTTCAGTAGTGGAGTAATAGCAGATAGTTTGTGCTTTAACTATGAATAAGACTTTTAAAGAAAAAAAGTTAATGACTTAAAAATTACAAATAATTCATCAAAATATAATAATGAATTAACACATTTGAGACGTGAATTTTTATATTCCTAGTTATTTCCACAGAGCTTAGACCTTAAGAAACTCCTACATATCTTGTAATAGCTATAGAATTTTATTGGAAAAACTGGGAGCAGTGGTGCACACCTGTAATCCCAGCAGCTCAGGAGGAGGAGGCAGGAGGACTGCAAGTTTGAGACCACAGGCAGTCTGCGTAACTTAGTGAAACCCTGTCTCAAAAACTAAAAAAAAATGGGCTGGAGGCGGCAGCTCAGTGGTCCAGCACATGCAGAGCATGCAAGTGCGAGGCCCTGGGTTCAATCCCCAGTACAAAAAAACAAAACAAAACAAAAAAAACCCCAAACATCTAAAAAAACAAAAAAAGAATTTTATTGGAAAGAAGTGCCCCTTCATGAACAAACCATTAGTTATTACATGAAATAATTTGTGTAACTAAATGCTCCTCAAGCCATACATGGCAGTTTTGTTTGTTTTGGGTACTCCACTTAATTTTCCGTATCATGGCTCCACATTGTCTTCGTCATAGCAGAAAATTCCGACATGGTACTTAATACAGTTACTTCTCCTGGATAACATCCTATACAAAGCTAAAATGACACGTGTGCGCACACACACACACATATATACACACTCACATATTTACTTGACACAAGCCTTAAATAATGCCTGTTAAAATGATCGTAGGACGATGAAGGCTTATGTGCACTAGAAGAGAAGGAAGCAGTAGAACGACACAAGCAAAGATGAAAGTGCACCACTCTTCCAGTCATTGTTTTACCTGATGATCTGCATCCATTTAATGACCAACCATGTTCTATGTGTTGAGTAAATTTTTGCATAAACAGTTCTAATAGGTATAGCAAATCAAAATATATATTAAATTAAAAAATAGAATCTATCTCACAATATTTCTTAACCAAAATAATGTACAATCACTGACAATTACCTATGAAATAAAAGGTATAACCTCTTGGTTATGAAGCAGATGCAAACTTTTCCTCCATTTGTGTCCTACAAAATTTTAAATTAAGAAATGACAAAGAAAATACGCTATAAGCAAATTACATTTAAGCTAGCATAGTTACCACTCGCTTGTTTCCTTTTCCCATTCCAATGTCTAGACAAATACCTGAGAAATGTTCTTTTGAGGCCAAATATTTCAGTCACTGATTTTGATAATATGTTTAACTCCAGGCATTTTCAAACTTCAGATACTACAGTTGAAAAACATCATTTGTTTAGGACTTAAAAAGAGACTTAGAGGTAACATATATTAGTTAATTTGCCACTGAAAAAGCAAAAATGGGAGGGCTTTTTGTTTTTGACAATGTTCTTGTTAGATGCCATCAAGTCGTTCCTGTAAATCTATATTATTCATTAAAACAGAGTTTCTAACACAGTAAAATTTAAGAAAAAAAAACAAAAATAGTTTCAAATCATGTACAAATAAGGTAGTATTCTGTTATGCCAAATCCCCACAAGAATATTCTCAGTAAACAACAAAATGAATATCTTAGGTTTTTACTCTGACCATTTCCAAAACTGTATTTGAATTTGTACTAGACTAAGTCTCAAACTATCAGAAGAGTTAGCTAGGTCATGCTATGTTCTGAAAAACAAAAAAATCCCCAAACCTCAAAACTCAATAAGTATGAAATAGGAAACTGAGAGGAAACCAAGTCAAATTAGTGCAGTGTGAAAAAGCAACAGCTGAAAACATTATGCTGCAAATTGATCTGGACCAAACCTCATTATAGTGCCTTTTCTGGGTGGTCTAAAACCTAAGGCCACTTTATAATGAGGTGCTGAAGTTTATTCAAGGAAAAACCTGCAGATATAGTCAAGTACCTTTGTTTTTTGGTTCAGTTTACAAACTGTAGCTCATAAACATGTCTGTCATATTACTGAAGGCTCACTGATAAGCAGTTTCTTATTAAGTGTAGACAAATAGAGCTAACCAAGTAATATGTATCCATACACCATTTCATCAGAGAACAAGATCAGAAGCTGGCTGATTATATAACATGTGTGTTGGGGAAGAACTGGCTCAGTTGAACTCCAGAGCAAGTTTAGGGGTGAAAGACAGGTTTTTATTATGTAGTGTTTGAAAGCCTGCAGCTGTAGCCCTGTGGCATCTGATCCCATCAGATCTCAGAAGCTAAGCAGGGTGGGGCCTGGTTAGTACCTGGGTGGGAGACTGCCTGGGAACACCAGAAGCTGTAGGCTTGGGAGAAGGACCTGGCAACCCCCTCCCAAAAATCAATCTGCCATTGAAAACCCTATGAACAGCAGAGAAGCACTGACAATAGTGTTTCCCCTGTTGTAAAGAGGGTCGCTATGAGTCGGATACTGACTCGATGGCACCTAACAACAAGTGTTTGAAAAGCTAAAAACTATATATAGAACAGGAAGTTAAATACATACATAATGACATGGTCAGGACTAACTGTAAATAAGAAAATGAGAGAAATTTGGCATCATGGACCTCTGTTTTCCACAGAAGTAACCTCTCATGTAGCCTCCATAAGGTAACTAACTGCCTTTGGCTACCATTTTACCTGTATTTGCCATTACCAGGTCTACTTTGTACCTTTTTCTCAAATGCAACCCTACTTTTAAATCACCTGCCTAGGTCTTTAATTTCCCTTTGCAGACTTTTGCAGTTTCAGTGTGGAGGTCTTGGAAATTATTTTTATTGTTGTTAGATGTCCTCAAGTTGAGTCTGGCTCATAGCAATCCTCATAGTGTTTTCAATGGCTGATTGTTTTGGGATTGTTTTCAGGAGTGGACTGTCATATTCTTCTCCCATTTTTGCAGTTTTGGAGATTGAACCTGGACCCTCAGAAAGTGCAGAGCAGTACTCTACCAGTTGAGCTATGCCCCAGGCCTGGAAATGATTGTTGTTGTTGTTAGGTGCCGTCGAGTTGGTATATGACTCATAGCGACCCTCATAGGGTTTTCAATGGCTGAGTGCTTCAGGATTGCCTTGGGAGTGGATTGCCAGGCCCTTCTCCCATTGGAAATGATTAGCTCCACATATTTTATCTTTTTTATGCTATCAAAAAAACACATACTTTATTTCACTTTTCAGTTTTTATTGTTAGAATATAAAAATAAAATTGAGTTTTCTAGATTGACATTGTTTCCTGTGACTAGTCTAAATTTAACTATTGGTGGAGTAGATTTTTGATAGATTCTATCAGTTTTTGTACCATTATATTTCTTGAAATTTTATGCTAGCTATGACTTCTAATTCACAACAAATTATGGATAACAGATAACACTTCGGAAAATGGGAATACCAGAACACCTAATTGTGCTCATGAGAAATCTGTACATGAACCAGGAGGCAGTTGTTCAAATAGAACAAGGAAATACTGAGTGGTTTAAAGTTGAGAAAGGTGTGCGTCAGGGCTGTATACTTTCACCCTATCTCTTCAATTTATATGCTGAGCAAATAATCCGAGAAGCTGGACTTTATGAGGAAGAACGCAGCATCAAGATTGGAGGAAGACTCATTAACAACCTGCGTTATGCAGATGACACCACTTTGCTTGCTGAAAATGAAGAGGATT
>VMDO01014469.1:37365-54666 GCA_007922755.1 Pedetes capensis | reverse complement strand
ATCTAGGCAGAGGACAGGGGGCGGGGCGAGAGCGGGGCGGAACCGAGTCTGGCACAGAACAGAGGGCGGAGAAGGGGCGGGGCGGAGCCGCTCTAGGCAGAGAGCAAGGGGCGGGACAAAGGCAGGACGGAACAGTCAGGGCTGAGAGCTAGGGGCGGGGCGGGGCGAGTCTAGGTAACGTGCAAGGTGAAGGGCGAGGGCGGGACGGGGCCGAATCTGGGCAGCGCGCCGGGGCGGGGTGAGGAAGGGGCGGAGCCGAGTCTGGGCAGCGTGCAGAGGGCGGGGCCGAGTCTGGGCAGCGTGCAGGGGGCGGGGCGATGGCGGGCCGAGTGGAGAGGAGCGTGTTGTATCTGTGAGAAAAAGAACTGGCCTTCAAAAGGAAAATTCTTCAAAAATGTTGATGTAAAAGGCAAAGTCCATAGAAATGTTCCAGATTAAAGAGAGCTAGAGCCATGACAATCAAATCCAATACTTGATTCCAGATTGGATCCTGGATGGGGTAAAAATCCTATCAAGGGTGTTATTTAGATCAGCCAACAAAATTGGAATTGTGGAGGGTGTCTTAGGGAAAGTGTTGCGTTGATGTAAATTTGTGATGTTGATAGTTGTTCAAAAGATGCATAGGAGAATATTTCCGTTCTTCATAAAAACTAGCTGAAGTATTTAATCATGTATGCGATTTATGTCCAAGTAGTTCGGGAAAGATGTTGTAGAGAGTGAACAGATGCTAAGGCAAAGGCAAAATGTTAGCTTTAGATGTCGGTGTCTTAAAACATCTATCAGATTATGTTACTCCCCGAGGTAAAGCTTTCAAATGCTTTCTACTGCCGATGGAATAAAATCCCAAATTTCTTATCAGGACCTGCCAGGCCAGCAAGACTGAGCTCCCAGTGGGATCTCTAACATTATCTGGTGCCCCCATACCCTGAAACCATGCACTAGTTCATGAATCTCTCAGATCCTCAAATACATTCCCCTTTTTCTTGCCTCTGGGATTTTACCATTCCAAGTCTCTGCTTTTTTTTATCCTAAAGGTTTTATCTTATATGTCCCCTCTGCCTTGTATATAAGGTAGACTTGCCCCTATTCTCTCTCTGTATCTTTTCCAGCTGTATTGTAATAATTGTATGTGTTTGTCTATCTGACTTTCCTGGCATTGTGATGTTGGCTGTTATTCACCATTATAGTATATCATACACTGAACACAAAGTAGACAGCCAAATAAAGAAAATATTACAGTAAAAATGGCCTGCAACAAAACTATGGGGACAGTGAAAACGTCAGGGTTTGCCAGAGACCTGTTGGGGAAGGTGAATAGGCAGAGCACAGAGGGTTTCCAGAGCTGTGAAGCTATTCTTTATGACATTCTATGACACTTTAGGATACATGTCAGTATACATTTTTCCAAATGCCTCACAGAATGTACACTCCCAAGAGGGAAGTCTAATGTAGTCTATGAACTGTAGATGATAACAATGTATCCATGTGGATTCATCCATCGGCAGTAATGTACTGCTCTGGTAGGTGGTGTTGCTAGTAAGACAGGCTGTGCATGGACAAGGGGTATATGGGAAATCTATGAACTTCATGCTCAAATTTGTTGTGAGCCTAAACAAAATAGCTCTAAAACAAAATCTAGTTTAAAAAAAGCAAAAAGAAAAAAACCCTAAAAAACCTAAGAGACTACAAAATACCACCAGATGGCAGTATTATTCTTAGACATTTCAGTAAAGGACCCATTCCAAGAAGGTGCTGACACTAAGATAGTAGGGGGCGATCTCATTGATTCTGTCTCTGTTCTTCAGGAGGCTGAAGGGCTTAATAGTCTTGCAACAACCCAGACTCAAGTTTATTCTTGTCAATGGTGGTTGTAAATGCAGGTTTTAGTGTTATTCAGGAATGGTGAGGCCAACAGATTGGCAGATAGTCACCATTAGAAAGTTGGTCACAGTTCCCAAGAGGAGGTGGCACCACAACCCTTGGGAGACGGGGATGGAAGGAAAATAGGGGCAAGATATTTTATTGTGGATTCCCTGGGAAGGGACAGAAGAGGCAGGGTAAACAGTTTAGGACTGGCTTGTTTGAATAATTTTCATGGGCTCTGGGGTAATAGGCACTGTCTGTAGTGGTCTCTTATGTGGCTGTGGCCATGAGCTAGGTGGATAGTGGTCCAAAGTCTAATAGGCTGGTAAATGAGGTAGTTGGACTGTGGGCTCGGGATTGATAGTTTTGTGGATGAAAAGCAAATTTTCGTGAGATTTCTTTGCTATCTTTGCTGTTAGGGGCCATCAAATCATGTCCAACCCATAGTGACCCTCGGGGTTTTCCATGGTTGATTGTTTTGGGGCTTTTTTGTTTGTTTGTTTGTTTGTTTGTTTGTTGGAGTGGACTTGCTACAACCCAGTCTTGCTGGGACACATCCTTCTCCCATTTTTGCAGTGCTGGGGATTGAACCTGGGTCCTCAGGAACTACAAAGCAGCGGTCTGCCAACTGAACTAAACTGTAACCTTTGCTATCTTTAGGAATAGGCAAAAGGTTGGAGGGGCCATTGCTCTGGGATCAGAAAGGCTCTAGATGACAAAGCATCCTAATCCCATGGCTAATACGGTGGAGTATGGTTATATCAAAGCCAAACAAAGTCTTTTCTTGTGGTTTCTACCAGATCACTCAAGGGAGTTTTGATTTCCTGAAAAGTTAGTCTTCCACATAGATGCTATAGCAAAAGATTTAATTTCTTCTATAATCAAATGGGCAAGAATATTATAACCACAGATCTTGTTCACCAATTTTCTAACTGGGAAAAGTCAGAAATATTGTCGTTGTTAGGTGCCATCAAGTCAGGTTTGACTCATAGAGACTCTGTGTACAACAGAACAAAACACGCTCCAACACTGTGTCGTGCCTGGCACTATGTCAGTGCTTCTCTGCTCTTCATAGGGTTTTCCATGGTGGATTGTTTCGAGAATTGGCTGCCAGGTCCTTCTCCCTAACCTGCAGCATCTGGTATTCCCAGGCGGTCCCCCATCCAAGGACTAACCAGGCAGACCATGCTTAGCTTCTGAGATCAGGCAGGATTAGATGCTAGGATCCTATGGCTGCACCCTATTGGGGCTGCTTTGAGTCACTCCCCATTACCTGCCCATGGTGTTAAGGTGACTTAGAGAGAAAACTTATCAGATAGTGGAAGAAGGAGTTCGCAGCCATAGCTCACCTGAATCACTAGGTCCCAAAGAGCAGGACAGGGTGCACCTGAGCATTCTGGCAGCCTGAAGAGAAGATCTGGCCAGGGTGATGTTGAGGTGACTCCAGGCCTGAGAGGTTGCTGGCAGGCGTACACATGAAGGCTGGCTCGGAGCAATCATATTATAGCCCCACAGTCTGCAGTGAAAAATCACTTTTGGCAACAGCCTCCCCTGAGCCACAAGTAATCCCTTCTTCTAATCTGGTTTCATTAAGTGGACACCAGGCTTGGATCAGAGGAGAGACGTCATTTATGAGCTTGTGTTATTTAACCAAGCCATCGCTTTAAAGATTTCTAATTTCTTTAAGGAAAAAAAAAAAGCAGGTTATGAAGAAGTAGCATGCAGTAGGCAGTTTAATAAAACTGAAATGCAGCAATGCAACAACTGGCTTCAGCTTCTGTCCTGTACTGTCCGTGGCTTTCCTGCAAGGAGATTTCTAGCCCCAAAGCATGGTTGCGGGAAGTCCGGGAAGAGATGAGCAGTATCGTGCTGGATTCAGTTTCCTGCATTATGACATGACCATTTGATTTGGCCTGTGAGCATGTTATAGTCGTCGTTGTTGGGTGCCATTGAGTTGGGTCTGACTCATAACGACCCTATGTACAACAGAATGAAACACTGTCCAACACTGTGCCAGGCACAGGATCCTTTTTATATTTAAACCCATTGTTGCAGCCACTAAGTCAATCCTTCTAGTTGAGGGTCTTTTTTGTTGTTGTTGACCCACCACTCTCCCACATATGATGTCTGTCTCCAGGGATTGGTCTCTCCTAACTATATGTCCAAACTACGTAAGACGCAATCTAGCCATCCTTGCTTCCAAGGAGCACTCTGGTTGCACTTCCTCTAGGATGGATCTGTTGGTTCTTTTGGCAGTCCGTGGTATATTTAATATTTGCCTCTAGCACCATAATTCAAAAGCATCAATTCTTCCCCTGTCTCCCTTCTTCACTGTGCAGCTTTCACGAGCACATGACGCAAATGAAAATACTATGGCGTGAGTCAGGTGGACCTTCATCTTGAATGCAACAGCTTTACTTTTCAATACTTCAAAGAGGTCTTTTGCAACAGCTTTTCCAAGAGTGTTGAAAATAATCATTTAGTGCAAGGGTAGAAAACTGATTTTGTAGGAGTAAAAAGGAGAACTTAAACTGAACAGGCGTTGACCAGGCTCTGTCTCTTGTTTATCTTTTGAAGTTTACTGCTGCAAGGGGTTAATTAATGTAATGCAATCCTCTTAGGCCAAGACAGTCAGCACTGTCTTTCTCCCTGGCTTTAATCCGATGCCTTCCTTTCTCCCTGAAGACATGTGAGAATTCCAGACAGCAGTGTGCCTTTGCTTCCTGGTATCTATGCGGTGTAGACATTGCCTACAGAGAACACGGAGCAGCAAAGGCCAGGAGGGGGACGTTTCCTCAGCTCTCCACGGGCCAGGATGCTTGAGAAAAGAGGCAGGTCTTGGTTTTACTCCTGTGATACCGAGACACAGAGAGAAAAGGAGAAGAGGAACCAGTGGCTTTCAGAAATTCTGATGAGACATAACGAGCAGATCCTGGAGGAATTCAACTTGGGCCAGGTGCTCCCCTACTTGGTGTATGATGGCGTGTTCTCCCTGGAGGAGTACAGAGAGATTCTCTCTTGGGATTGCCACCCCAAGAGAGTGGAGTCTTTTTTCCTCAAGCTTTTTCCCAAAGGTCCAAGTGCTTTCTGCGCTTTCTGTTCTCATCTGGAGGAGTTCTGTCCTTACCTGCTCACCTCCCTTTTTCTGTATTATCAAGGTAAGACAACTGCTTACTCTGCGAAGTAGGAAGTTTAATGACATCAGGCCCTCCAGCCGTGCTATATAATAACTAGTTTCAATGCAGCATTAGTTTTTATATTACTAAAACCATCTGCCTGCAGCTGCACTACTGTGGCATCCGAGCCCATCAGATCTGGGAAGCTAAGCAGGGTCAGCCTGCTCAGTAACCGGATAGGAGGCCTCCTGGGAGCACTAGGTGCTATAGGCTTGGAAGAAGGACCTGGCAACCCACTCCCCCAAAACAATCAGCCATTGAAAACCCTATGAATAGCAGAGAAGCACTGACAATAGTGTTTCTCCTGTTGTACATAGGGTCGCTATGAGTCGGCACTTGGCGGCACCTAACAACAAAACCATCCAGTACTTCTCTCAAAAATCTCCTGATATGGAAGTAATGTCTGTGATGTGTAAGAAAACCTTGCCCAGCCCCTGACACAGTCAGCAGGATGATTTCTAAGCACCTGGTGGACAGATTTGTATCTTTCTTGGTCCAATGAGGATTTTAAGTGCAATCCATAAAACACTAATAGGGTAAGGAAGCTGGGCTGAGCTTTGATTCTATAGGTGACCATCGTTCTTCAAAATGTTCATGACCAGATGACCTGGCAATTCCACTGCTAGGTGAATACCTAGGAGAAATAAAAACATGTGTCCTCATAAATACCTGTGCAGTAATATGCATAGCAACAGTATTCATATCAGCCAAAAATAGAAACAACATAAATGTCCATCCACTGATGACGGATAAATAAAATGTATGTCCATACAACTGAATATTATTCTGCCGTAAGACAGAATGAAATGGTGATGCCTGCTATAGCACAGATGAACTTCAAAAACCTTATGGAAAAGAAAGAAGCCAGACACAAAAGGCCATATATTGTACAATTACATGTAGGGAATTATCTGGACACCACTCGGGTGGACCAGGAGGGTGCCCAGGTTGAGACTTGCTCTGTACCAGCGGAGGTCTGAGCCTGCCCCAGACCCTGCCCTGTTCCTGCCCCTCCCACCTCTGGTCACCCTTAACCCGGAAACCTGGACTGGGACCTATTTGACTCACTAAGAACCAATATGGCTGCCCAAGTCCCAGTTCACCCTTCACCTACTTTACTCCTACCCCTCCCATCAAGTGATCCAAGATGGCTCTGATGTGGCCTCCTTCAATCTGATTGGCTGCCCAGAGCCACCTGATTGGTCGGAAAAGGAAGCTCAGTGATTGGCCTGGCCTGTGCCTAACCTGCCTATCAAAATTTTTCTTTTTCAAATCCCTAGTTACATAACTATCACACCCGGCATGAACTGCTCCCTGATTGGCTATTTCTCAGTCCATGCCACCTTCATAGAAGCTATATAAACCACCACTGAACATACTAGCTCTCCTTTTGTCCCTCATGCTCTTGACCCTCCCGCGTTCACCTGCTCTCGGAGCCCTTTCAAACCTGACCCCTGCACCCTACTTCTGAGACCCCCGCAACCTCCAGCACCACAAGTGAAGTCATCTGAGGACTGCAAGCAAGAGTCCGTGTCAAGCCCAGGGCCTCCGAAGCGGCAAGGGCTCCAAGCAAGACATGAAGAGCTTTCCGCTTTTCTTCCCTCACCTTGGGGAGTTGGAGAGCAGAGAAGGCGAACTGCAAGAGGCAACAGGAGACACAGCGAGGGACACTTTCATCAAGCATCATTGTGCTGCCCCCCTTTTTGTTTGCCTTGGTAGGTGCAGCTTAATAAATTCAGTTCCTCTTTGCAAGAAGGCTCTCGAAGCCTTTCTTTGGTGCCACCGGCTCTTGCCAATTTCCAAGGGTCCCCGAGTATCTATGTTGAGGCAAGCTGGGCCTGAGTGAACCCCAACAATTTCATTCATATAAAATTTCCACAATGGATAAATACATACAGACTGATAGCTGATTCGTGGTGGCCAAGTGCTCGAAGTAGGAGGAATGGGAAATGATTGGGCATAGATACAATATTTCCTGTTGTTGTTGTTGTTAGGTGCCATCGAGTCAGTGTCCGACTCATAGTGACCCTGTGTACAACAGGCGAAACGCTATTGTGAGGGCTTCTCTGCTGTTCATAGGGTTTTCAATGGCAGATTGATTTTTGGGAGTGGGTTGCCAGGTCTTTCTCCCAAGCCAGCAGCACCTGGTGTTCCCAGGCGTTCTCCCATCCAAGGACTAACCAGGTCCAACGCTGCTTAGCTTCTGAGATCTGACGGGATCCAATGCCACAGGGCTACGGCTGTTTAGGGTGATGGAAATGTCCTGAAGTTAGATGGTTGTGATGGTTGCACACATCTCTGAATACACTTAAATAAACATGGAATTGTGTACTTTAAAGGGGTGAATGTTACAGTGTGCACATTATGTCTGTAAAGCTGGTGTTTTTAAAAATTAGCATAAAAGTCTTCTTAGTTGCTTTCTGTTCTCCCAGCTTTCCAAAGAGAGCCCTGTAATTGCCTATCTCAATTTCCCAACCTTTTCTTTTAAAAGAGGAAGGACCCTTTTCTGCCAAGAGAGGGTTTGGGTGGTCAGTACAATAAATAAATGAGGAAGGGGAGAGTGTGAGAGAAGAGCTAGATGGAGCCTAACAATGGGGGAGGACTGGGGAAGGCCATAGAGGCAAGAGTTCTGGGGCATTTGTAGGAGGGATAGAGACAGAGATGAAAGGAGGGGATCCCTGTTTCTGATGTGGCCTGTGGATGTGGCTGCCAGCTCAAGGCCTTGAGAACTGAAAGAATTTCAATTATTTTGAAGTAGTATTTTGTTGCTAGTCTTCATTTGCTAATGACACTTCTCTATGACAGAAGCATACAAGGTGTGATCAAGAAATACAGTGAATGTTTAAATTTTAAAAAAATTATTCCAGTAAAAGATACATTGCCATTAACCCACCTCAAAAAACTCTCATTATGACATTTTCATCATGCATTGCAGATGTGTCTTTTACTATAATAATTTTTTCTAAATTTAAACATTCACTCTGTTTTTTTTTTTTTTTGTTTACACTCCATAAGGGTTCCAGCTTTATAGCAGTTACATTTATTTTAAGGGTTGGCTCGGGAAGAAAATTATCTTTGGCTTTTAAGATAGTTGCCATGGATTATAGGTGTATTGTAAACTCTCCCATCCCATGGATGGGCAGAGTGGCACAAGCCTGTAATCCCAGTGACTTGGGAGGCAGAGGCAGGAGGATTGCAAGTTCAAGACCAGAGGCAGTCTGCATAATTTAGTGAGACCCTGTCTCAAAAACTAAAAAAATGGTCTGGGGGTGCAGCTCAGTGGTCCAGCACTTGCAAAGCATGCAAGCATGAGGGCCCTGGGTTCAACCCCCAGTACCGCAAAGCAAACAAATAACAACAACAAAAAGCCTCTCCCATCCCAAGGCCTCTATAACATTCAGTTAAATTGTTGTTGTGGTTAGGTGTCATTGAGTCGAGTCCAACTCATAGTGACCACATGTACAGCAGATTGAAACACTCCCCTATTCTGTGCCAGGCACAGGGTCCTATTTATGTTTAAGCCCATTGTTGCAGACACTGTGTCCATCCATCTGCTGGAGGGTTTTCCTTTTTTTCATTGACCTGCCACTCCCCCAAACATGATGTCTTTCTCCAGGGATTGATCTCACCTGACTACATGTCTGAAATATGTAAGATGCAGTCTGGCCATTCTTGCTTCCAAAGAGCACTCTGGTTGCACTTCTTCTAGGACAGATCTGATGGTTCTTTTGGTAGTCCATGGTATATTCAATCGTCCTCTCCAGCACCATAATTCAAAAGCATCAATTCTTTTCCTGTCTCCCTTGTTCAATGTCCAGCTTTCACAACCATATGTGACTGAAAATACCATGGCATGTTCACCTTCATCTTCAATGTGACATCTTTATTTTTCAATGCTATAAAGAGATCTTTTGCCACAGCTTTTCCCAAAGCAATGAATCTTTTGATTTCTTGGCTGATGCTTACACGGGTGTTGATTATAGAGCCAAATAAAGCAAAATCACAGATAGCCTCAATCTTTTCTCCATTTATTGTGAAGTTGAGTGCTGACCCAGTCATAAGGATTTTTGTTTTGTTGATGTCTAGTCATAACCCATATTGAAGGCTATGATCTTTGATCTTCATCAGTAAATGTTTTAAATCCTCTTCACTTTCAGCAAGCAGAGCTGTGTCATCTGCATAACACAGGTTGTTAATGAGTCTTCCTCCAATCTTGATGTCGCGTTCTTCCTCATAAAGTCCAGCTTCTTGGATTATTTGCTCCGCATATAAATTGAAGAGATAGGGTGAAAGTATACAGCCCTGACACACACCTTTCTCAACTTTAAACCACTCAGTGTTTCCTTGTTCTATTCGAACAACTGCCTCCTAGTTCATGTACAGATTTCTCATAGCACAATTAGGTGTTCTGGTATTCCCATTTTCCAAAGTGTTATCCATAATTTGTTATGATCCACATAATCAAATGCTTTTGCATAGTCAATAAAACATAGATAGACATCATTCTAATATTCTCTGCTTTCAGCTAATATCCACCTGACATCAGCAATGATGTCCCTGGTTCCCCGCCCTCTTCTGAATCCCGCTTGATTTTCCGATAATTCTCTGTCTATACACTGCTGCAGTCGCTTCTGAATGATCTTTAGTAGAATTTTGCTGGTGTGTGAAATTAATGATATTGTCTGATAGTTTGCACATTCAGTTGGATCCCCTTTTTTGGGAATAGGCACAAATATGGATCTCTTCCAGTCAGTTGGCCAAGTAGTTATTTTCCAAATCTGTTGGCATAAACGTGTTAACACCTCCAGTGCTGCATCTGTTTGTTGAAACATCTCTATTGGTATCCCATCAATTCCTGGAGCCTTGTATTTTGCCAGTTCTTTCAAGGCAGGTTCCACTTCGTCCTTCAACACCATTGGTTCCTCTTCATATGCAACCTCTTGGAATGGTTGATCATCTACCAATTCTTTCTTGTATAATGACTCTGTGTATTCTTTCCATGTTCTTTCGATGTTTCCTGTATCATTTAATATTTTCCCTGTAGAATCTTTCACTACTGCCACTAGAGGCTTGAATTTTTTCTTCACTTCCTTAAGCTTGAGAAACACAGAGCGTGTTGCGTGTTCTTCCCTTTTGGTTTTCTGCCTCCAGCTCCTTGCACATGTCATTATAATATTTGGTTTTGTCTTCTCGAGCTGCCTTCTGAAATCTCCTGTTTAGTTCCTTAACGTCCTCATGTCTTCCTTTTGCTTTAGCTGCTCAAAGTTCAAGGGCAAGGTCCAGTGTCTCTTTTGACATGTAATTTGGTCTTTTCTTTTTTTCTTGTCTTTTTAAGAACTTTTTGCTTCCTTCTTGGATGATATCTTTTATGTCATGCCACAACTCCTCTGGTCTCCTGTCATTTGTGTCTGATGCATTAAACCTATTTTTGAGGTGGTCTCTGAACTCAGGTGGGATATACTCAAGGTCATCCCGTGGCTCTCGTATACTTGTTCTCATTTTCTTCAGCTTCAGTTTGAACTTGCCTATGAGAAGTTGATGGTCTGATCCACAGTCAGCACCTGGTCTTGTTTTGACATTTTTTACAGAGCTTTTCCATCATCTCTTTCCACATATGTAGTCAATTTGATTCTTGTATGTCCCATCTGGTGAAGTCCACGTGTATAGTCTCCGTTTATGATGTTGAAAAATGTATTTGCAATGAAAAGGTCATTGGTCTGACAAAATTCTATCATGCGATCTCCAGCTTCGTTTCTGTCACCCAGACCATATTTTCCAAATACTGTGCCTTCTTCTTTGTTTCCAACCTTTGCGTTCCAGTCACCAGTGATTATCAGTATGTCTTGATTGCATGTTTGATCTATTTCAGATTGCAGAAGCTGATAGAAGTCTTCCCTTTCTTCATTTGTGGACTTAGTGGTGGGTGCATAAATTTGAATAATATTCATATTAACTGGCCTTCCTTGTAGGCGTATGGATATTATTCTATCACTGACAACATTGTATTTCATGACAGATCTTGGGATATCTTTTTTGATGATTAATGCAGCCACCTTTCTCTTTAGTTTGTCATTCCCAGCATAGTAGGCCATATGATTGTCTGACTCAAAGTGGCCCATGCTGGTCCATTTTAGCTCACTGATGCCTAGAATGGCAATGTTTATGCGCTCCATTTCTCTTTTAATGATTTCTAATTTTCCTAGATTCATACTATGTACATTCCATGTATGAATTATTAATGGATGTTTGCAGTTGTGTCTCCTCATTTTGAGTCATGCCACATGGGCAAATGGAGATCCCTGAGGATTTACTCCATTTCTGTCATTAAGGTAGACTCTACTTTGAGGAGGCAACTCTTCCCTAGTAGTCTTTTGAGTGACTTCCAACCTGGGGGCTCATTTTCTGGCACTATGTCTCAGAGTGTTTCTTTGCTATTCATAGGGTTTTCAATGGCTAGTTGCTTCAGGAGTGGTTCACCAGGTCCTTCTCCCTAGTCTGTCTTAGTCTGGAAGCTCAGCTGAAACCTGTCCACCATGGGTGCTCCTGCTGGTATCTGAGATACTGGTGGCATAGCTTTCAGCCTCATTGCAACATGCAAGACCCCACAGTGTGGCAAACTGACAGACATGTGGGTGTCAGTAAAATAGGCCATTGAAAAAGTCAAGTCAGTGAAAATGAATTTTTATAAATGCCTTCTTATATTACTTTAGGATGAAATATAATATAAATTTACATGCCACAGAAGTCTTTGTCAATCTATTCATTTATTAATTTAGTCTAACTTTGTGGAGTATCTACCAGATATCATGCACTATGTAAAGAAGGCCAATGCAATCCTTTATTTAATTGTTAGGTTTTTTATTGCCATGAAATATTTATTGTACATAAAAAACCTGATAAATATTTTTACAATGTAACATAAAATGCTAATAAGTAAAAAACAGTCTAAATATCTATTTTAGTAATTAGCTTTTAAGATTAATTTTGAAAAGTAAAATTCTAAAATGTACACATTCTTTTGCCACCTGAATGGTTCATCAATGGTCAGAATTTGGAGTCTTAGAGTAGCTTTTGTAAGGATTCCCTAGGTACTAATTCTGGGCTGTTCAGCAAGTTCTTTGCACAGGCACAAAGCCCTCCCGTGTTGGATGATACATCTGCATTCTATAAGACTTATCCTTTGTGGGCACCCAGAAAGGGATGCTTTATGATGGGTTGTAATGACATCCACCATCAGGAGGAATTCCGTTTTCTCTCCCAGTGTGGGGCTAGCCTTGACTCATATACATGCCAAGGAGACCTTGCAATTCTTACTATACAAGAAGAACCAACTGTAATCATTAAAATACCTTCTATTTAACAAACACATTCTAGTATAGCAGAGCGCGAAAGGATCCATGTTAGTTATAATACAGAGCATTCTGAGGAAAGCAAACTAGTCTGCTTTGTAATAAGGCAGAGTGGAAATGGAAGGACAATTTCAGGGTGAGCTCTGGGAAAGCAGCTCCGTAACCATCTTTCCCGTAGAGCCTCTCTTGGGCTGAGCCTTCCATGGCCATGGAATTCAATATGGCGGCTGGGTTGTGCGTCTGGACTCACAGAAGGGAGGACGGGGACTGTCTTGTAGGAGCTCAAGGAGAAGACACAAGAGAGGAGAGTGGAAACGAGGGCAGGGGGCAGTGCAGGAAGAAGGCGAGTGAAGAGGTTGGTGGGATGGGGTTTGGATGTTGAGGGAAAGGCACAGGACATTTTAACTGAGGTGCCATCAGCTCTTTGCTAGGGACCATCACCTCTTGTGACTGAGGTGACATAAAAAGGCTTAAAAGGGAAGGTGCGGCCTCAAGCTAAGGTAGAAATCATGGTCAGTTCCTGGGGAGGTAGAAGTGAGTTCCACCTGCAAGTTGTACAAGTCACAGAACCTCCCTCTGACTGTGGCTCCCAAGGCACCCCATGCCCAAGCTGAGGGTGGCCTAAGGATCACTGGTCAGCGGCTCAGGAAGAAGCCACTTCTGGAGAAGATTCTGGTGCTCCTCTTTTCCTTCTTCCCTTGTTTCCATGAAACCCATTTTTTAACATTGCAAGGAAAATGGGTATTTTCCCCCGAACCTCTATACCCAGAAAAATACCAGCATGCAATTTTGAAAAATGGCCACTTTATTCCTAGCTAAGACAAGCAATTATTTATTTTCAACAATTGGCAATGACTCATTTTTCAGTGAACTAATGAATGTTTCTTCAGAAAAATGTGGACCAAATGTTCATCCTTTTATATACAATTGAGACTAGCCAAATTTCCAGCCGTATATTAATATAACTTTAGCGAATAAGGGTGGCAATGAGTGGGTGAGATTATACTCCTGCTAGAAGTGTGATGCCTGCTTATGTTACAATGCAGAACAAACCAAGAGACTATTACAAGATGCTTCTGCTGCTGAAGAAAAAGCAAAGATTGGAGCTCACCGTGAACCTAGCAATGCCCTTGACCTTGAAGATCAAGAACAAAGTCTTCAACTATTTAACAAGTATGCTAACATTCTGTGTTTTTTGCAACCTTTAAGCCGTCCTGTCTTTGTACTTTTCTTTTTTCTTTCTTCTCCTCTCGGAATTCTTGTCCCACTCTATCCTTTGACCGGTTCTAAATAGCTTTGCGCCTGCTCATATTGTCTAGGACATGCCTATGCCACTGTGTGACTTCTTTGGCTGTTCAGTAGCATAAGAAGAGTTGCGCTGGGAGACCCCCATTTAACTGTAGGAAGTTAATGCTGTGGAAGTGTGTGTCTGAAGACTGTCCTTAGGGTTTGCTCCTTCTTGGAGGCTCAAACTGCTCATTCAGAGTGTCCCAAATAACCATGCACATCAGGAGTGAAATTCTAAAATCTGAATGTTGTTGTTAGGCGCTGTTGAGGGGGACCCGACTCATGGCAACCCTCATAGGGTTTTCATAGGCTGATTATTTCAGGATTGCTTTGGGAGTAGATTGCCACATCCTTCTCCTATTATTGCAGTGCTGGGGATTGAACCCAGGTCCTCAGAGAGTGCAGAGCAGCACTCTACCAACTGAGCTAAACCTCAGCCCCCAAACTCTGAATTGTTGTTGTTAAGTATCGTCGGGTCATGTCCAACTCATAGTGACCCTTATAGGGTTTTCAGTGGTTGATTGTTTTGGGATTGCCTCGGAGTGGATTGCCACATCCTTCTCCCATGTTTGTGGTGCTGGGAATCGAACTTGGGACCTCAGAGACTACAGAACGGTGTTCTACCAACTGAGATAAATCCCAGCCCAACACTCTGAATAGGAGGTTATAAATTGAGCAGCGGTCCCCTAAAACGTGTGCTAAGGCTTCTTCCAAAGAAAACAACATGCTTAATTGCTTGTAGAACATTCTTAAATTGCTCAACATATATGGCCATCCCCCATTCTTTTGGCTCACAAATCACGTTTCACGGGATAGAATCAAACTTGAACATGGTAAGACTTTACATCCATTTCTTACATGTACAGCCTTCCTGATAGGAATGCTTTGCATAAAATGAGAACGCAAAGCAACCATTAAAATGGTTTCCACGGCTGGGCACAGTGGCACACACCTGTAATCCTAGCAACTCGGGAGGTGGAGCCAGGAGGATCACAAGTTCAAGACCAGAGGCAGCCTGCATAACTTAGTGAGACTCTGTCTCAAAATAAAAATAATGAAAAATGGGCAGGGAGTGCAGCCCAGTGGTCCAGCACTTGCAAAGAATGTGCCAGGGCCTGGGTTCATCCCCCAAGTACAAGCAAAGCAAACCAAAGCAAAGAAAATGATTTCAATGGAGCATGAAATGAGATGAGACGTTGATGCCATGTTCACCATAAGTTTAATTGCTTGTAAGTATCTGAGAAATGATAATCAGTGATATGGAAGACAAAGGCACAAGCCAACATTTGTTGTTGTTGTTAGGTGCCGTCCAGTCAGTGTCTAACTCATAGCAACCCTATGTACAATAGGTGAAACACTATTGTTAGTGCTTCTCTGCTGTTCATAGGGTTTTCAATGGCTGATTGTTTTTTGGGAGTGGATTGCTGGGTCCTTCTCCCAAGCCTACAGCACCTGGTGTTCCCAGGTGGTCTCCCATCCAACCATCCAAGCAGGGTCCAACCCTGCTTAGCTTCTGAGATCTGATGGCATCGGACGCCGCTGTAGAACAGCTACAGGCTAAGCCAACATGTACTATGTTTAAATAGTATATGTAATTGATTTTCCTTTTCTTTAGGCCTATCATAGATATCTATTTCGAAGCCCCATTGTCATTCTGTTCACTTGTTGTTGTTGTTAGGTGCTGTTGAGTCGGTATCCGACTCATAGCGACCCTCATAGGGTTTTCAATGGCTGAGTGCTTCGAGATTGCCTTGGGAGTGGATTGCCAGGCCCTTCTCCCATTTATGCGGTGCTGGGAATTGAACTTGGGGCCTCCGAGACTGCAGCGCAGCGCTCTACCCGCTGAGCTAAATCCCAGCCCGTTCACTTAGCAAGTGTCCAGTTTTTGTCCCTTTCTCTTGCTACGTGGAGACCAAATCAAACTTGCAGCATAGCCCTCAGCAGTCCCCTAGCCTGGCCTGGATGGGCTTTGGTTCCCTGAAGGGCCAGGCGGCTTTCTCAGGCTGGGGCTGGCTGGTGTTCAGAAGTGGGCCTCCTCTGTCGAGGGCAGATGCCCTGCAGGGCCTGTTCAGGAGGTGAGGTCTGCCCCCACCATTGCTCACAGCCCTGCCTAGTACAAGACCCTGG
Source organism: Pedetes capensis (assembly GCA_007922755.1). Taxonomy (NCBI): domain Eukaryota; kingdom Metazoa; phylum Chordata; class Mammalia; order Rodentia; family Pedetidae; genus Pedetes; species Pedetes capensis. The sequence goes on along the minus strand of VMDO01014469.1, from coordinate 38,864 downwards.
ACTGCAGGTGCCTCTGGGGTCTGGCAAGCTAGGGATTTCTGTTTCTTTTCTTCTTGCTTTCAGTAAGGAAAAAGGGGCATGGATATAGATATAGGTAGATATAGATACAGATACAGATATAGATATAGATAGATACTGATACAGATACAGATATAGATATAGATATCTTGTTATTGTTAGGTGACTTTGAATCAGGTCCAACTCAGTGACAGTTCATACAACAGATGAAACACCCCCCAACACTGTGCCATGCCCAGTACTTTATCAGTGCTTCTCTTCATAGGCTTTTCAGTGGTTGATTTTTTTTTTTTTTTTTTTTTTGAGAGTGGGTTGCCGGGTCCTTCTCCCATGCCTGTAGTACCTGGTGTTCCCAGGCAGTCTCCTATCCAAGGACTAATCAGGCCCAACCCTGCTTGGCTCCTGAGATCCAATGGGATCAGATGCCACAGTGCTACGGCTGCACATATATGTGTGTGTATGTGTGTGTGTGTGTGTGTGTCTGTGTGTGTGTGTATACACACATGCTCGCATGCACACATCTCCCACATGTCTGTCAGCTTGTCATACTGTTGGGGGTTGTGTGTTGCTATGATGATGAAAGCTGTATCACTGGTACCTCAGATACCAGCAGAGCCACCCATGGTGGGCAGGATTCAGGTGAGCTTCCAGACTAAGACAGCCCCATCAGCCCCGCCTTTGTACCCTCCTCCGGCATTGCCTGCCCTGCGGAGTTCTCAGTCTTCTCTCATGTGTAGATCCATCCTGTGGGTTCTATTTCTGTCTACAAATGGGAAAAAACAGTGCTCAGATCATAGCTCTGTGTTGCACCCCAAGGAAGTAGACGTCTGAGATCCAAAGTCGCCACCTTGCTGCAGACTTTCTTCCCTTCAGGCTTTTGGCCTTCTGATTCCTGGGAAGGGTCATCACCTTTTTCCCTTCCATCCTCAAGCTCCATGTCTGCTACCAGCCCTTCTCTCAGGTGCCCATGGGTTAAGAAGCCCACGGGAGGGGTCTAGCAGTAGAGACCTACGTTCTCCCTGTCCCCTGCCTAAATCCCAGAGCTATTTCCCCTTCTGAGTATGAAGCTCAGCTAACAATATTCCTGTACTTCCATCTGCCAAGGAAATGTTATCACCACCCCTGCCTGCATCCCTAGGCTCCCCACATGACCATGACCCCTCTCCACAGCCGTGACCTATGCTCCCATCAGCCTCCCCTCATCCTCTCTTTCCTTGCTTCCCATGCATACCTTCTTTCTGACTTCATCATCTATATACTTCTAAACAAAATATCCTATACCTGCTAGAGAACAGGTGACTTGCATGCCCCACTGGGGCCATGGCAGGCCATTCTTTCTAGCTACTCCCTTCGAGTTCTCTGTTTATGCTAATGGTGACTGCATACTTCCTTGCAATATGATGCCATGATTTAAAGAGTATCCTTACCTACTGGATAAATTCTTTTCTTTTCTTTTCTTTTTTTTTTTTTTTTTTTTTTGT
>VMDO01014469.1:0-31801 GCA_007922755.1 Pedetes capensis | reverse complement strand
TACAGTAAAGAGAATAATCTAAAGACCCCCTAGGTACCCAGCTTCAACAAGGATCAGCGTTCTGCTCTTCTTGCTGTTTTTAGTCCACCCCATTCTCCCACCCCTGGCTCAATCATTAGGGATTTTTTTCTACTTTATTGGAAGAAAAACTCACGTATATGTGAAGGCCATAATGCCAAAGTAACAAAATTTAGCTGTGTAATTTTGACAAGTGCCCTACACCTGTGTAACCAATCCCCTATCACAATATATAGAGTATTCCCATCACTCCAGAAACTTCATGCCCCTTTCCAGGTAATTTCTTACCACCCAGAGCCAAATGGGAAAATTATTTTCACCTTTGGTCTGTCTTACCTGTTTGAAAATGTCACCTAAATGAATCACAATATTAACTCTCTTGTATCCAGGCTTTTATATATATATATATATATATATATATATATATATATATATATATATATATATGCTGGGATTTAGCTCAGTTGGTAGAGCGCTGCACAGCAGTGTCTGAGGTCCTGAGTTCAATTCCCAGCACCGCAAAAATGGGAGAAGGACCTGGCAATCCACTCCCAAGGCAATCCCAAAACACTCAGCCATTGAAACCCGTATGAGGGTTGCTATGAGTCGGATACCGACTCGATGGCACCTAACAACTACAACAACAACAACATACATACATATATATATATGTTGCATTCGAGGGATGGAGGGCTATTAACCCAAGGCCTTACACGTGTAAAAGCACGCACTTGACCACTGAGCTATACTCCCAACCTCTTTTTTATTTTTTGAGACACAATCTCACTGAGTTGAACAGGCTGCCTCTGGCCTCCAACCTGCAATCCTCCCGCCTCTGCCTCCCCAATGTCTAGGATTACAGGTGTGCACTACCACACCTGCCTTGTATCCCAACGTTCATCCATTCAAGAGATATATATATTTAAAGTAATTAATGTTGGGTACCGTCAAGTCGGTATCCGACTCATAGTGACCCTCATAGGGTTTTCAATGGCTGACTGTTTTGGGATTGCCTTGGGAGTGGATTGCCAGGTCCTTCTCCCATTTTTGTGGTGCTGGGAACTGAACTCAGGACCTCAGAGACTGGAGTGCAGCGCTCTACCAACTGATCTAAATCCCAGCCCAAAGTAATTAATAGTGGACTAGAAAGCAGTGGTGGGAGCAGAGGGGCTCATGGTGAGGAACAGATCAGCAAGCAGTTTGGCAGGAGCCTGTGGAAGCCCTTGTTGTTGTTGTTGTTAGGTGCCGTCGTGTTAGTGGAAGCCCTTAAATGCCACAAAAAGGACCTTGTACTCTATTTCCCAGGCTCCAAGTCAACAGCCTGTTCCCTAATTGCTGAGGAGGGCCAGGAGCTGGGTCTCAGCCATGCGTCTGTCACACTCCATGCTGCTTCCACGAGCCACGCTGGGCCGCTGAGTGGCGATGCCTGTTGCCAACTGTGGTTGGAGTTGGTGCATTCACATCTCTCCCTGAGACCTAGCATGCCCATGAGTCCTGTCCCAGGCCCCCTGGAAAGAGGGGGAGATGAGCTCAGAACCTGGCATGTGCTTTTGAGAGATCGTTCATGCCTCCTTCAGGCAGTGGAGCTGGAAATGCAAAGTTCAGAAGAGCAGTCGGGGAGCAATGGGCCAGGGCTGGACACCAGGAGCTGGTCAGGGCCCTGCTCTAGTAACTCAGGACCTGACTATCTATTGGGAGGCAGTGAAATCGGACCATCCCAGAGGGCTGCCAAGGCTGTTGTAATTTGTGGGGGTGCAATGCAAGGCTGAGATTGTTACAAATCAACCACTGAATGAATGCAACTGAATAAAAAATTTGCTGACAAGATCAGCTGAGAAATGCAGCCATCAGACTCTGGAATGGGAATTCAGGTCAGGGACACAGAAGAATACAGTCTGGACACAAGCCAAATTTGGAAACACAGGAAGTCCGAGGCAGAAGAGAGAGGGGAGTACTCTTTTCCAGCCAAAATCTGGACCAGGATTAGACTGGACAAGCAGTTTTCCACAGAGGAAAGAGTGAGCAGTTCTTCCTCCCTAAGTAGCTCACTGTTGTTGTTGTTGTTGTTGTTGTTATTGTTATTGTTAGGTTGTCAGTATCTGACTCATAGCGACCCTATGTACAACAGCTGAAACACTATTGTCAGTGCTTCTCTGCTGTTCATAGGGTTTTCAATGGCGGATTGTCTTTTGGGAGTGGGTTGCAGGGTCCTTCTCCCAAGCCTACTGTACCTGGTGTTCCCAAGTGGTCTCCCATCCAAGGACTAACCAGGCCCAACCCTGCTTAGCTTCTGAGATCTGATAGGATCGGATGCCACAGTGGTATGGCTGCAAGCTAAGTAGCTCATTACCTTCCACAAATTCTAGAAAAACATACATTTAGGGGCTTTGGAAGGGATTGGAGAATTCCTAGATGTCTTATAGTAACCTATTGAGATCAAAGTGTTGGAAATTGAATGCATTCATTATCTACTGCTGCATAACAAATTATACCCAAATCTAGTGGTGTAGGAAACATGTTTTATCTCACAGTTTCTGTGTGGCAGACATCTGGGCAGTTTCATTGGGTTTATCCAACTCAAGATATCAAAGGATCAGATAGGCAAAGTGTCAGACAGCGTTGTGATCTCAACTGGAGAGAGATCCACTTCCAAGCTCACTTATGTGGTTGTTGGCAGTATCCAGTTCCTTGTGAATTGTTAGGACTAGGGTCTCAATTCTCCACTGGCAGCTGGTTTCTTGCCATGTGATTTTCTCCAGCTTGCTCGATCAGAACAAGCGTGCAAGGAGCATTAGAAGAAGAGACGTATGGAAAAGATGGAAGTGGTGGTCTTCTGTAGCCTCACCACAGAAGTGACATCCCATCCCCCTGCTGCATTTTATTCTTTAAAACCAAGCCACCAGGTCTATCTCATGTACAGAAAGAGAGGAGACTACATAGGGCATGAATTGCAGGGGGTGGGGACTACTGGGAACCATGTCAGAAACTGCTTTCCAGACTAGGGGCCTAAGGAAGTAAAATATCATGTGCCACAGTGGGACAGCAGAATGGAATTGTCAGAGACCCAGAGGATGGGCTCAGTTGTAGGTATAGTGGGTGCGAAGCAGGGACGTGGCATCTGGAACCACAACCCACAGCCATCCAAGACATGTTGTTGTTGTTGTTAGGTACTTTCAAGTCGGTATCCGACTCATAGCAACCCTATGTACAACAGGCAAAACAGTATTGTCAGTGCTTCTCTGCTATTCATAGGGCTTTCAATGGTGGATTGATTTTTGGGAATGGGTTGCCGGGTCCTTCTCCCAAATCCCAGATATAGGATAGCTCAAAACAGCGTAACCTGGAGACTGTTGGGAAGCAGCCCATTTTGACCATGAGTAAGACATATATTCACCATTTTATTGCACACCATAAATGTGTCTGCCACCTGGGCGGTCAGGTATCTCCTTGAGAACGCTAACAGATCCCTCCAGGTGATGTCTATTTCCCAGAAAATCCCTTATGACTCAGGATCACCAACTGGTGAAACCAACCTTGACCGTACCGTTGAACCAACCACAGAGATGAAAGGAGTTACTTAAACATTTGGGGAATAAAGTTAGATCTGAAGATTAATTTTTCTCTTATTACAGTTGTTGATTTCCTAGAAATGACCTCTTCCTATTTTAAACAAAAATGTAACATCTACCTGTTCTATCTCAAAATAACTCTCATGGGAGTTGAGTGAGATAATATTCATAAAGGCATTTCGACAAGGCTTTTTGAAAAGAGGACAAGTGTCACGGATCCGAGCCACATCTTGTGGTTATCACGGCAGTTGCTTTGAACAAGTGCTTGTCAGAAAGGATCAGAGCTTCCAGGCAGTTTTGGCTCCTTCCACTCCTGCTCCCAGCACAGATATCCCTCCACTCCAAAGGAGTCTTCCTCTTTGGAACTTTGAAATTTGCAGCTTTATCCCCTGTCCCACATGCTTGCCTGGGTTCACACCCTGCTCTCCCCAGCCCAGGGACACAGGTAGTCCTCCTGCTTATCCCAACGAATCTCTTAGGTCTTCCTTCTGGAACCTTCTGTTCACCATGCCACTCTCATCTCCTGGGATTATTCGCTATTGACTTTCCTCAGCACTTTTGTGTTTGACACATTCTACCCTCTTTTGTCTCAAGTATTGCCTTGAAATCATTTTCGGGTCATTTTGCATCACAGATGGCCCTTACTAAAGATGAATTCAATTTTTACAACTGCCGTGTGAAGTAGGTATAGTGATCTTCCTCTTACAGTTGAGGAAATTGAAGTTCAAGGCTCCACAGCTAATAAATATCAGAGCCAATGTCCAAACCCAAGCCATGGGCTCCCTTGTACCCAGGGCTTCACTAACATCTCCTCCATCTTGCTCTCCAAGTCTTTTGAATCCCCACAAGAACAGGGATTTGGACCCAAGGTAGAAAACAAAGTGACCTGTGCAAACTTTAACAGACATGTACATTTCTGCCATGATTTATTAAACATTGATAAATTTAAATGTATAAAAAGGTAAACTTATATTTTATAACTGATTTTTAAGAAGGTGCTATATTTCTGGTAATAATGCATGTCCATATCAAATATAAATCCTGGAATATTTCCATTTCTAGTCAGTTATGTCTGACTCTGTCCCATTAAACATCTACACTAAATGAACTACCACACTCTCTTAAGATTTGTGCATTTACATGAAGAGACTCCAGAGTGTAACACTTTAATCTATAAAAAGTACTAACTAAAAGTAACTGTTCCCATGGCAACATACTGCATACATGAGTACTCTCCAAAGGCAAAGGACTTTGGAGATGAGCATTTACTGAGCATTATTCACACTAATCAAAATTCCATGGGAAAGATTTTAAATCACTGATAATACTTGGAGTTCATTCTTAGATTCTAAGATCACAGATTCCGCCTCATTCATATACTATTTCTTAAAGGACAGTATTTCCTTAGTGATTGCTGAGAGAGAGAGAGAGAGAGAGAGAGAGAGAGAGAGAGAGAGAGAGTGTGTGTGTGTGTTGAGGAACTCAAAGAATAGATCTAAAAGAGTAAGGCCCATGAAGAACTATGACAATGTGACAAAAGAAGAATGAGGGAAAGTAGGACACTGTCTCTCCAAGAGGTCATACTACAAAGTCCCAGCAGTAAGCTGGCTCTGGCAGAGGAAACACAAAGAGATGAATACAGCCTGCAAGGAGGCCACAAACTGCCCCATACAGACCTGGGAGGAGCACAAGGGGATAGCATCACACCAACACAATGCATGAAAGACAAAGGTATTAGCAACAACAACTAGAAAACTGTCTAACTAATAGAAATCATAGAGTTGAATCCCTACCTCACACTGTATAGAAAAGGAGACATCCTATTGGATTCAATACCTAAATATGAAAAGTAAAGCCATAAAACATACAAAACAGTGAGGGGAAATATCTTTGAGACTTCAGGGAAGAGATTTCTTACACAAAACTCCCATATGTGTTCGTTATAGAATAAGTAAATGATGGATATGATCAAACAAAAACTAAGCATTTCTATTGAGTGAAGCCATTTCAGGCAAAGTTAGCAGAAAACAATATTCTGGAAGATGATATTTGACATGAACAAAATTGACAAGGAAATAGTATATAGAACAACAATGTCCATGAGAATTGACTGCAATAGTAGAAATGGTACAGGTCTGTGCTGGACACTTGCTCATGTGGCTACTGAACATTCAGAATGTGGCTAGTGTGACTGAGGAACTGATTGTTAAGTTCTGCTTATGTTTAATAAGTTTAAATTTTAATAGCCACATGGAACTAGTGGCTAACATATTGTAGAGCAAAGATCTTCACTATGTAAGGAACTCCCTGCAAATTAGTAAGAAAAGAGAAAATTCAAAATGTACAAAGGTGAAAAATGACCTTACCTTCTTACCTTCATTTTCCTCTTCTATTCCTCTCACTTTTTTGCTTATTTTTCTTTTGTGGTGTATATATATCTCTATGATCCACCTGTACTCATTCTCCACAAGACAGTATTCAGTGCATGTGTAGAGAGAGAGATGAGAGAGGAATTATTAGGAAAACTGGCTCATATGATTAGGGAGGCTGAGAAGTCTTATGGCAGGCCTTCTGCAGGCTGGAGACCTGGGAGGCTGGCAAGCATGGCTTAATCCAAGTCCAAAACCCTCAGAACCAGGGAATCAAACAATGTATCTCTCCGTCTGAGGCCAAAGACCTGAGAACACAGCGGGCTGCTGGGTTAAGTCCTAGAGTCCGAGTGCTGGAGAGCCTGGAGTTCTGATGGCCACGAGGAAGGGGAGTGTATCCTGCCTCCAGGACAGAAGCACATTGGCCTTTCCTCTGTTTCCATTCTAGCCAAGCCCTAGCCAGTTCGATGGTGCCCCTCCACGTAAAAGGGGCATGTCCTTTTCATCTCTAGACTCACTTACAGACACTTACAGACACACCTAAAGATAGTGCCTCACCATTCTTTAGGTCTTCCTTGATTCAGTCTGGTGGACACCTGAAGCCCACCATCACCCCACCCCAAACCTGTCTCTGGCAGCAAGATGGTGTGTAACTGCGTAACAACAATCCCCACCCACTGACCAGCTGCTTTGAGGCTGGCTTTGCAAGTTCTTCCAACATCTCTGTGTTGAGCCAGCACTTGTGAAGAGGGAAGATCCATGTCCTCCTAGAGAGAGCACCGGCCAGGTCTATGCGAAACACAGTTCATTCAAGTTCATTATAAAGGAGAGATGTGTTTACGAACATCAATCCAAAAGGCTTCTGAGACAGTGAACAAAAGGACTCAGCAATCTTTCCAGCTCCAAACAAGCTTTTAAAGGACGTGTCCTCTCTTTGTGATTTTACATAACCGAGAAGGAATTTTAACTTTTTCTGTTTTTTTTTTTTTTTTTTTTCGCGGTACTGGGGGATGGAACCCAGGGCCTTGTGCGTGCTTTGCAAGTGCTCTACCGCTGAGCTGCAGCTCCAACCCTTTTGTTTTGTTTTGTTTTGTTTTGTTTTATCTTGAGCAACAGGGTCTCTCTAAGTTACACAGGCTGCCTCTGGCCTCCAACATGCCATCCTCCTGCCTCCACCTCCCCACTTGCTGGGATTACAGGTTTGAGCCACTGTGCCCGGTTGAAATTTTAACTTTCTGTAAAGCTAATACATCTTTTAGCCGAAGTGAAAATGGAAGAAAGGGTAATTTGTTACTTAACTGAACAGGGACAATACTTCATGCTATTCTTGTCATTACAATATAATTGAGCTTCAGAGAGATCCAGAGCAAGAGAACTGGTGACACAGAGGTCCAAGGGCTCTGCCTTGGAGAGTGGAAGAGAATTTGAGTCTTCAGGCTGGGCAAATGGGATTGGAGCCATACCTATGGCTATGTTGTGCTTGTCACCAAGCTATCCACGTCACTGAGCCACACACCATTCCTGAGTAGCTGGGCTGGCAGGTGCCCCACGGAGCCTCACCAGGTTACTTTATAGTGAAAGGATGAGGGCAGAAAGAACGTCATCATCATGCCCATTGAAACCGGCCTCTCTGGTATGTTTGACCGTAATCTCTCTAATCCTGATTTCTTGGAAGTTCAAATAAACAGTTTACTTTCAGCTCAGTGTCACGGAATTTTAGTGTGACACCATTTTTATTTTTAGCTCAGTGTGTTGGGGCCTAGTCCACAAACCTAGTCCAAAACAATGATGTCCTATAATTTTTAGTTAGCAATGTACTTTTGTTAAATTGACAAATCTTTTTTATTTTTATTTTCGGAGGTACTTGAGGGTTGAACCCAGGGCCTCACACATACTAACCCAGGGCCTCACACATACTTTGCAAATGCTCTACCACTGGGCTGCAACCCTAACCCATTTTTAAATTTTTTATCTTGAGACAGGGTCTCTCTAAGTAACGCAGGCTGCCTCTGGCCTCAAACTCGCAATCTGCCTGCCTCCCTCTCCGAGTTGCTGGGATGACAGGTGCACGCCACTGTGCCAGGGCTGAAATGATGAATCTTTAGACTGTGAAGGTAGTTATAAGAATGTGCCCAGTTTTGTTTGTTTGTTTATATTGATGATTTGTGATATTTATAATGAGAAGTCTGATTTCTCATTAGTCGATTGAAAACAGATTAAAGCTACAAAAATGGAGATTTTTCTCTGACACCTAATTATCATATTGAGATTTGTTAAAAACTGCCTTCTGCACAAAATAACCCACCCAGGATCTGAAAAGATGATAGTTCTGGCCATGTGTGTGTTAGGAATAAAAACTCTTGAGGAAAAATAGAAATAGGGTGGAGAAGAACTACCAAATAGCAATAACCAACTCCGAGTGATTTCACTCCAAATTTCTCCTATGGCTACCTCAGACTTGATCTTTTGGGGAATGTATATGAACATTGAATAAGTTTGACCTGATATAAGCCACATATTAGAGAGAACATTTACAGAGTCTGGGCTCAAGGTTATGTGTAGTACCCAGCAGATCAACTTGTGCAAAAAATTTTAAAAGAGTGCATGAATAAATGGGAGAGGTTTTTGTGTATAATAATTTGTCATCTTACCTAGTATTTTCTCTTATACAATTTTCTGTAAATTAAACTACTTGGTTTGTAGAGCTTTAGTCATCCTTTAACAATTTCTAAAATCTTAGGTGGCCGGGGTAGAGGCACACACCTGTCATCCCAGTGACTCAGGAGGCAGGGGTAAGAGGAGCGCAAGTTCGAGACCAGAGGCAATCTGCATAATTTAGCAAGACCCTGTCTCAAAAAGTAAAAAATGGGCTGGTGGTGCAGCTCAGTGGTATAGCACTTGCAAAGCATGCAAGCGCGAGGCCCTGGGTTTAACCCCTAGTATCACACACACACACACACAAAAAACAAACCTTAGTTTATAGATACCACTTGGTAAGAGAATCAATATCAAAAGTAATATGAAAATATCATAGTAGGGAAAGATATCTACTAATATAGCTGATGATCAATAGATTTAAGCTACTTTTAATCACAGATAGTCTTATGTACTAATATAAGACTTAATGACTGGCTTTAGCTGTATGAATATGTCATCCTCATACTGAAAACGTTTCCTATCCCTTTTTTGGCCTAATATACAAATATTTTAAATTGTGTTGCAATTCCGCTTTGCTGTTTAATAAAAAGCTATTTCAGAGATTTTAAAAAAATATATGGCAAATGACAAGAGTTGGTAAGAATTCAGGGAAATTGGAAACCCTCACATTCCCACGCTGTCAGTGGGAATGTAAAATGATGTAGCAGTTACAAAAAGCAGTATAGTGATTCCTCAAAGAAAAAAAAAAAAAGAAAGAAACCTGAATATGTATTACCATATAGCCTAGCAATTCCACTTCAGAGCATATATCCAAAAAAAAAAAAAAAAAAATTGAAAGAAGAATCTCAAAGAGATACTAGTACAGTCATATTCCCAACAGCATTATTCAAAATAGCCAAAGGGTGGAAGCAACCCAATGGTCCATTGGTGGATAATCAAAGTGTGGTTGTTCACACAGTGGAATATTATTCAGCCTTAAAACGGAAGGAATTTTGAACACATGCTGCAACATTCATGAAAGTAGAATGGTGGTCATCAGGGGCTGTGGAGAGAGGGAAGTGAGGGGTGTTGTTTATGGGTCTAGGTTTTCAGTTTTGAGAGATGAAAAAGTTCTAGAGATTGGCTGCATTACAAAGTGAATATGCTAATATTACTGAACTGGACACTTAGAAGTGGTCAAGATAACACATTTATATTATGTGTATTTTACAAAGAAAGAAAATGTTTTTGCACTATTGGGGACCGAACCCAGGGCCTTGCATATGCTAGGCAAGTGTCCTACCACTAGCTTCACTCCCAACCTGTTTTTGTTTTTTGTGACAAGATCTCACTAAGTTGCATAGGCTGCCCCTAGCCTCAAACTCGAGATCCTCCTGCCTTAGCCTCCCAAGTAGTTGGGATTACAGGACTGCACTCCTGTGCCCAGGTACAATTAAAATCTTTAAGAAGGAATGAAGTAGCCCACTGAGTTCTAAAAAAATTCAAATTACTTGGTAATTACCTATAGTGACACATTATTTGAACATTCAAAATAAGAGTACATTTACATAAAATTTCTCGCTCATTTAATGAAACTTCTTAATCAAGACACTTGAACCAGTCTGGTGCTGCTTAACGAGGAGCTACTTTCTGAGAGATGCATTGTCATGTGATTGCATCATTACACAAACACCACAGAGTCTGCCCACACAAACTAAAATGACGACAGGATCCCTTGTTGGTGTTGTCGGATGCCGGTAAGTCAGGTCTGACTAAGAGTGACCCTATGTGTAACAGGATGAAACACTGCCCAACACTCTGCCATGCACATGATCTTTTTATGTTTGAGCCCCTTGTCGCAGCCACTGTGTTCCTTCTCATTTTGAGTCATGCTACATCAGCAAAAGGAGGTCCCAGGGGCTTTACTCCATTCCTGTCATTAAGGTTGACTCTGCATTGAGGAGGCAACTCTTCCCCAATCATTTCTTGAATGCCTTCCAGCCTAGGGGGGCTCATTTTTTGGCACTATATTTGACAGTGCTTCTCTGCTATTCATAGGATTTTCAATAGCTAATTGTTTCAGGAGGGCTGGGGTTTAGCTCAGTTGGTAGAGCACTGCGCTGCAGTCTCTGAGGTCCTGAGTTCAATTCCCAGCACCACAAAAATGGGAGAAGGACCTGGCAATCCACTCCCAAGGCAATCCCGAAACAATCAGCCATTGAAAACCCTTTGAGGGTCGCGATGAGTCGGATACCGACTCAATGGCACCTAACAACCACAACAACAATTGTTTCAGGAGTGGGCTGCCGAGTCCTTCTCCCTAGTCTGTCTTAGTCTCGGAGCTCAACTGAAACCTGCCCACCATGGGTGGCCCTGCTGGTATCTGAGATACCTGTGACACAGTTTTCAGCATCACAGCAACACGCAAGCCCCCACAGCACGACAAGCTGACAGACACGTCGGGGAACAACATCACTAGGTGATATAATCTTAAGGGACCATCATGGTCACATATGTAGTCTATCATTGAACATTGTCATACAGCACATTGCTGCACTTACTCATTTTTTCCTCAGGAATTTTTATGAGCAGTTTTTTAGTGTACAAGTTGATGGGTTTCATTATGATGTTTCCATACTAGCCTATCCTCCACTGCTCATGTTCATCTCTCCCATTCCTTTCCTATGATGATTTCCATTTTTGTATGAACTGTAAGGATCAATCCTTTAATTTAGACCTCCTCATAGTGTAATTTGCAGGTTTGTTTTTTTTTTTACTACTTGGGAATTAAACCCAGGGCCTCACACATGCTTTGCCAGTGCTCAACCACTGAGCTGCACCCCAGCCCATTTTTTATTTTTTTATCTTGAGACAGGGTCTTGCTAAGTTATGCAGGCAGCCTCTGGCCTCGAACCTGTGATCCTCCTGCCTCTGCCTCCTGAATCGCAGGGATTACAGGTGTGAGCCACCACACCCAGCCCTCAGAGCAGCATTTTTAATGCGCTTAACCATTCTTTTGCCTTTGGAAAGAAAATTTCTTCTTAAAAAATTCTTTAAAATTTCTTGCTCAGTTGGAATCTTTGGATAAGTGATTTTCTTTAGCATGTAATGACATAGAAGTTGTTGATGCTCAGAGATTCAATAACCCACACATAATGTAGTAACTTTCCCCTCTCGTGTGTTATTTGCTTGGAGATAAAAATAGAAATTTCAACCTCAGAGCAAAGAGCCACTTATTGTATTTATTTAGTGTGTTATAATTAAAACTCTTGAGAATTCTGCAGCTTCATTTTGCAAAGGTTGAGAAAACCTTTTTTTCAGTGCCGTTCAAGTAAATTCACACTTCCTGGATTCCGTTTTGTGTTTTAGGATCTAAAAATGAACCTAAGATTAAAACAAAATGCAACAATCCCACTGGAACATGCCTGGTCCTGTGTAGAAACAGAGGGTACGTGCAATGCCAGATAAATATCCAAATGAGATGCCCGGAAGCTCAGCTGAGGCTTGCTCGGTGCATTTTAAACCTGGGATGTTATGGTTCACACCTGCTTTTTTCTCAACTTTGGATTGAGGTCACCTCCCTGACCCCATCACCAAGTCTACTCTCACCTTTGGGATTGAATTCTTTGTAGATTAATTGAAGCATTAAAAGAAGAAAGAAAAAGATGACATCCCTAGCAAGAGTCAGTCACTAAAGGGGGTTCATCTTCTTTACCAATGGGCCTCTCTGGAGATGACAGGGACCTTAGAACCCGTGGCGCTGTTTGTCAGTAGAGAGGGGCTCTAGCATAGCCCCCTGCTACTGAATGAGTTCCCCAAAAGTTTATGTATCTGGGGACCTAATCCCACAAAACCTGTGTTGATGACATTTGGACAGGGGCCTTTGGGAGGTCATCAGGATGAAATGACATCATGAGGGGGGCACCCCTAGGGTGGAATTAGGGGCTTTACAAGAACAGCAAGAGAGACTCAAGCTAGCACGTATGCTCTGTCTCACCATACGATGCCCCCACCAGGCCATGGGGCAGCAAGGTCCTCATCAGATGCTGGCACCTTGATGTCGGACTCTCAAGAGTCCAGAGCAGGGAGCTAAACGAGACTTCAGAAATTACCCTGCCTGTGGCATTCAGTTCTAGCAACAGGAAATAGAATAAGATGCTTTGCGAGGTCCGCGTTGGGGGCTCTTCCATCTCTCAGCCCCAGTGTAGTACAGAGGCTGCCCTGTTGGCTCCTGGGACACTGAATCTCGAAGATAGGATCTAGGGACCTGGACATGTTTGGAGGTCACATCACAGTGACGGTGACAGTCTCAGGACCCAGAGTGGATCCTCCCAGAGCTCGTCCTCCCTCTACTCTGTGTGCTGAATGTCCAGAGCTTCCTGATTCTGCTGCTCCTAAGGGCAGAGAGCCTGTAGCCATAGCACGGTGGTGTCCGATCCCATCAGATCTCGGAAGCTAAGTAGGGTCGGGCCTGGTTAGTCCTTGGATGGGAAACCGCCTGGCAACACCAGGTGCTGGAGGCTTGGGAGAAGGATCCAGCAACCCACTCCCTAAAAAAATGATCCACCATTGAAAACCATATGAATAGCAGAGAAAAACTGACAATACTGTTTTTCACCTGTTGTACATAGGGTCTCCATGAGTCGCATACCAGGTTGATGGCACCTAACAACAACAAGGGCAGAATTGGCCCATGGTATCATCTGGTATTTGTGGGTACAAATGCCTTGAGCCAGAAAGTCTTATGGATTGGAGGAAAGTCAAGGAAAGTAGCTGTGATGTGAAGAAGGACTTACAATCCGATTTTGGTTCTTCTTACAGGACATTTGGCTTTGGATAAGCACTTTCTTCTCTGTGTCATCCTTTCTTCATTTGTACAGTGGGGACATATGCCCTGCCTTGCCCAGTTGTCCTCAAATAATCCCAGGAGGTGGGAGTAATTCTTAAACTGCAAAATGCTACATATCAGGAAGCCTCGTATCAGAGAAATGAAAGAGCTGTACATCAGAGAAATGGTTTTCCTGTCATAAACTAAAATCCTGCAAGTTATACTAGTCTTGGATTTGAAGTAGCTTCACATTTAAGATAATAGCTCCCACCTCTGCCACAGGCCCCTTCATAAGCTGGTTTTGTAAATGCAGAAAGCAACGTCTGAATCAGTTTAGACTTGAAAGGGTTTCTCCAATTATGTTATTCTCTGATTGCCTCAAAATAATACTGGGACAACTTTCTCATCCTCAACCAGTTTTTATGTATTATCCCAACATATCCCTGGTAAGTATCTGTTGTCTACATTAAACACCTTTTTGCCTGATTTAAGATGAATTATTACTGCGATGGTAATTGTTTGATGATGTGATTAGACTTTTGTGCTATAAAATGACAAGAGTATCTTACATATGTTTTCTGATAGATCTAGGGCAGCGAATCCCTTCTGGATATTTTTCTCTGAAATTACGCTGAAAGAAGCAAACAGCTGTCAGGAGTATGAAGGCTAACCCATCCGACTGCTGACTCAGTGCTCAGGAAGTCACACTCTGTCCTAGAATGTGGGTCACGTGCCCTGACAGGCAAACACTCCTTTTCTTTTTTGAGGGTCAACATAAATTAGTTTGTGTGAGGTTGAAAGGAAGACAGGGGCACAAGAGGCAAATGCAAGTGGTCAAGCAAACACCAGCCAGAATTCTGGGCATCCAGACATAGTCAAACAGGCAGTGAATCTTCAAGACATGATTAATACCCTATTTTAAATTAAGAAAACCCATTCTTGTCATGGTTTTCTTTATCTATTACAGCTACTGAGTTATATAATTACTTGTTGCTTTGTCTTTTTGTTCCTCTAAGACTCTGTAAAATAGATGCAATGGAGATAGTATTTTATAAATATAAAGCACACACACTTATCCACATTTATTCCAAACTCTTGAAGTGGAGTCAAGGGGTTTATGGCCTGGGACGGACAGCCGGTATATGTTCTGGTAGTTACTTTTGTTGTTGTTGTGGAAAACTACCTGAGAGGACAAGGAGGAAAGATTTGTTTTGGCCTATGGTTTCAGAGGGTTCGGCCCATGGTTTGTTAGTCCCATAAGCTTGAACAGAACATCATGGTGGTGGGAATATGTGGCAGAGGAGAGCTCCTCACATCCTGGTAGGCCAGGAAGCAGATAGTGAGACAGGAAGAGACCAGGGACTGGATACTGTCAAGGACCTTTCACCCAGTGACCTACTTCCTCCAGCTAGGTCTCACCTCCTAACTTCTCCAGACCCTCCTGAGATAGTACCGTCAGCTGGGGACCAAGCGTTTAAGATACAAATAATATAACATAATATAACATATCATAATGTAACTTAATATAACATAACATAAGGGAACATAACACAACATAACCTAATGTAACATAATGTAACTTAATGTAACATAACGTAAGGTAAAATAACTTAATACAACATAACATAACTTAATGTAACATAACAACATAACACAACATAACATAATGTATCACAGTGTAACTTAATGTAACATAATGTAACAATGTAACAAGGTAAAATAACTTAACACAACATAACTTAATGTAACTGAATGTAACATAACATAACATAAAACAACATAACATAATGTAATACAATGTAACTTAATGTAACATAACATAAGGTAAAATAACACAACATAATATAACTTAATGTAACAATGTAACTTAATGTAACATAACATAACCTAGGCCTTCTTTGGCAAGACACTAAGCTTGAAATCTGGGCTTTGTCTATGTGGTAGATTCTTCTAGTTTCCATTCAAATGTCCTGCTTCACAGCTTGAGCCACTTCCTACAGTTGGGACAGATATCATCCTTCCATCTATCTCTGCCAGGCTTGGGGATTTATTTAATGCAGTAGGAGGAGAATGTCCTGGAGGAAACCTAAGAAAAGCCTACCTCATCCACTCCACAGGATGGTGGGTACAAGAAGAGCAAGAAGTGTCTAGCGGGGCGAATAGCCAGCTGTAGGCACTAAGTGTCCTTCAAGAAGTTCCAGCAGGGGAGGAGTGATGGAGAGCTGCTCGGATGGCCCCAAGTCCATGGCCGTGGAGAAAGTCAGGCTGAAGCAGGGTCTGAAGCAGTCTGTGGAGAAGCTACTATCATTTAGAGGGGTCTCGGGTGGTAAAATGGAGGAAAGTCTGGGTCTGTTGAGGGCCATGTCCCACAAGAACGATTCCTGAACCTGCAGTTTCGCCAGCCTCAGGCCTCAGCTCAGAAACAAATAGGGAGCCCAGCACCCAGGCAGCCAAAGACATCACTGAGCCCCAGAGGCATGCCGTGGAACACAAGGACGTCCATACAGATCAAAGCCCAGGGAGCTAGATGGGGCCCAGGGCGCTCGTGGGTTGTGTTCATCTAAAGTTTAAATCAGATGGTCCATTTAATTGAGTTCTGTTGGTTTGTTTTGCTGCTAGCAATAGGAAGTCTTTCAGGAAGGGAAGACATTATGTAAACAATGTTAAGACACTATTTTCTCTGCATGTCCAAATTGCTGCAAGTCTTATTGCAGGGAGGTTACAGGTGGACAAGAAGTACATTTGCATACATATTCACATGCACATATGCACACCAGCTGTATACCCCTGATTGGTGTAGCTAAGATATAGAACTCACTGGAACTGGGTGTCAAAACAGGGCAAGAGGACATTCGCTAGTGTCCAACCAGCTCCTCATTCTCCAACCGACTTTGACCTCTGTGCAGCCAGTTTTCACCCCCAGAAGAAGTGTTGCTGTAATCAGAGGCCCCTGAACAATTCTGCAGCTTTCCAGGGAGAATGTGTTAGAAAACCGTCTACTCTTGTGGGAGTTAACATGTCCATGCATCCATGTGATTCTGGGGGTTATATACACGTTATTGGACTTGCATTACCAATTTTTTTATTAGATGAACTTTTCGCCTGTCCTTAGGGATGCTGGAACGTCGGGAGACATTGTGATCGGCGACAGAGCATCTCCTGTGGGGCTGTGCAGCGTGGAGGGGGAGGACTTGGGGTCTTGACATGCTGCTGCAGCCCTCCTGGAGTGCTGGGGCCATTTCCCCATCTTGCTAGCTGTTCTCAAATAAGCCAGCCTGAGCAAACCTTCTCCAGACTGAATCACACTGACCCTGCCAAATCCTTTGCAGAAGATTCCTAACTCTCCAACTTGATATGGAGGCTAGAAAAGCTAAGCAATATTTTTCTTATTGTATTAAACCTATTTCTCAATATATTACACTAGTTACTATCTCATCTTCCAGTCCCTCCTAAATACCAAGGGAAGCCTGTGCACTCAAGGAGATATTCAAAGCCTTGATTGGCTGAGGCTCCAGCCAATCGGGGGGCAGTATCTGTCTCCGCTGGTGCAGCTCAAGTATCTCAGTGGGGACACTCCTGGGCTTTTGGGTGAACAATTCTTCTTTGCTCAGAAATCTCCCACACAAGCCGGGCGTGGTGGCGCACGCCTGTAATCCCAGCGGCTGGGGAGGCGGAGGCAGGAGGATCGCAAGTTCAAGACCAGAGACAGTCAGTGTAATTTAGCGAGACCCTGTCTCAGAAAATAATAAAATCTACAAAATGGGCTGGGGGTGCATCTCAGTGGTCCAGGCCCTGGGTTCAACCCCTAGTACCGCAAAAAAAAAAAAAAAAAAAAAAAAAAGAAATCTCCCACACAAGACCAGACATTTATCATCCCGGCCCCTGGCACCAAAAAGCCATAGCATTTCCCAGTGATCATGCCAACCAGTCCCATCTTCCACAATTCTGAACGCTCCGTTGCGGGTCGTGCCATCTCCAGTTGAGAATCCCTAGCTTCGACTCACAAGTATGAATGACAAATCACAGAGCAATTTTTTAGTTGGAATGTTGCGTTTGTTTCTTTAGAGCAAAAGCTACATTTTAAAACGTTCTATGAGACAGTAGAAACATTGGATCCAGCTGGAATGGCACTAGGTTGGCCTTGTTAGCTCTCAGCTTCTTAGAGTCTTGCCACTTGAAGTCAGACTATCACTGTTGGCACTTCGTGACAGCTTGTTAGAAATGCAAAGTCAAATCAATCAGCAAATGTTTGTAAAGCCCAAAAGCCCAGTATATGTTGCCAGATTTATGGATTTGTGGGTTGGGTGTTGGGGTAGAATATCAGAAAGGAGAAACATACAATCATGAAAACCATGATCAGGAAATGGAACGTTGGCATTTCCAAAGCACTAATAAAATGGCCGTGTTAATGTCCAAAAAGAAGAAAGAAAAGAAATGCAAAGTCTGTGAACTCAGAAGCTGTTCTTGGACAAGATCCCTGTTTAATTCCTATGCATGTTCTGGTTTAAGATACTTGTCTTCAGAGAACATCCTGAGCAATCTCCTGACAACGTCTTATCGTTAGAACCCTCCCTCGGCACAAACGCTTTGGATCCCGACCTCCCGTGGGGCTTGGATCTAGTTTGTACTTTCCCACCGTGATGACAATACAGACTTCTCTACCAAACAACCATTATGTTCTTATCCAACCTGGATTCCAACAACATCAATGGGGATATATTATAGTTATGAAAAAGCAAAAATATCAGATGATCTTAACAACCCATATCAGTTATTCCTATCAGGCAATGCCAGTCAAGGCCTGGCGTTGTGCCCCATTGCTTACATTTTGGGGGAAAGCTTGAAGCATTTGCTCAGAAGCTATTCTCTCTAGGATTGCCCGTTTTTCTTATGTGTTGTTATTTTACTTTTCATTGGGGAGTTTTCCTAGTGTAAAGCAAATCTCGCTTGTAACAACCATCTGCCCATGTTTCCAGTCATCTGCAGCAACAAAAATCCAAAAGGTCCCAAGCTATCAAGTGTCCTAAGGGAACAAATAAAGGGGAGATTGTGCCACAGGGCCACTAACAGGCCTCCAGCCGGCATAAAGAGTTGCTTGTTTTGGTCCTGCTCAGAATCAGCTGACCCTGCTGGACACTGAGCATCTATAGCTCTCAAACCTGCTCACTTCTGTCTGCAGCTGGCTCAACACTGAACTCAGACTAAGTAGCTGGCCAAAGACCCTGCGCGCAAGCCTTCCCGCGCTGAAGGAAGCATCCCTCCTTTGTTGATTCTGCCAATTGAACTCTCATCTGCCCAAAAGTTAGTCGACACTCTGCAAGTTGTCCACAGAGAAAAAAATGAATAGTCCTAGCTGATTCAACTCACATCTATTTTCCCCCCACCTACACATCCCAAACATGAGATTTTAGGTTCCTGGAAAAGTAGACTTTCTGGCATATATAGATGAACTATGCTTTGTGTGTGTGGGGTGGGGTAGTGTGTGTGTGTGTGTGTGTGTGTGTGTGTGTGTGTGTGTGTAGTTTTAGTTTTTGGTTCTATCTTTTGGGAGCAGTAGGGATTGAGTCCTTTTTAAAAGATTATTTTTTTATTGCAGCAATGTACATATAACGCATACGGAGTTTACCATTTTGACCTTTGTAGGTGTACAATTCAGAGGCGTGTAGTATATATTGGTCAGCTATTGTCAATGTACAGAAAAACAATTCAAACAAATGTATGAGGGAAGAGGCTTATCAGGGCTCACAAAGCATTAGCCCATAATGGCCTCAGGGTAGGCATGGCAGGGGTAGCCACAGGGCCCGTTTTGAATGACCTTACTGCATGACAGACCAGGAGCGGAGAGAGGGTTCGGTCTTGGGTCTGGGGTAAAAACCTCCAAAGCCCTGCCCCCTGTGACATCACTTTTGAAAAGCGAAGACCCACCTCCCAAGTTCCGTGACCTCCACAAACAGCATCACCAGCTGCAGGCTCACCATGAAAGCACAGGACCTTTAGGGGACACTTCATGTTCGAGTCATGACCTCATACATTCACACTGCTGGACCGCCATCTCTAGTTACAGAATCATCATGACCTCATACATTCACACTGCTGGACCGCCATCTCTAGTTACAGAATCAATTTTGAAAAAGATTTCTGCAACTGCAACCATTGTCTATTCATTATATACCAAGGAATACTACGTGGGATTTTATTTTGTTTTTGCTTTGTTTTTCCTTTTTATGTCCAACCAGGGTAACTTTGATTTATCTAATTTTGCAGATCTGAAACCAGTTTTGGACTAATATAGAAAAATATCTGAAACTATATTCAAATTAAGTATATGCAAAAGACTTTTCAACTCACTAATAATTCACATGCAATTTCTTTTGTTATTAAATATAAACATTATTTTCCCATATAGATAGCCCTTTTACTAAGCCAGAGAAAAGCTAATCAAATACAAAACAAACAGAACAGGAAAGTCATTAATTATGTATGTGTTATTCTTCATAAACTCAAAGCAACTGTCTCATTTATTTTAATGTTTTTTAAAATAAGTTATACAACAATGATTATTTTTAAAGATCTTAACCATGGGTGAAATACTTTGCTCCTTCTTTATATCTTCAAATGAATAGCTATTTATAAAACTCGAACACACACATACAGATTTTGAAGAGATCCGACTTTATTAGGAGGCCAGTACTTTGGAGGTAAAACCCCCAAAATATTGGCGGTAAAAAATTGTTGTCAGAAAAATTGGAGGTTGTTGTCTTAATAACACCAGACATGATGAAGGTTGTTTGTGGCTCCTCCTCGTGGGTTGATAAGGCTGTGATTAAGTTCTTCCTTTTATTGGTCATAGCTTTTCATTATTCTTTTTATAGCCATTCTCTCCAACGAGTAAAAGCTTTATCCTAATTTTGCATCTCAGGCACTTTTTTCCTCTGGCAATACTGGGGGTATTCCTAGGGCTTTATGCATGCTAGGCAAGTGCTCTTCCACTGAGCTGTACCCTCAGTAGCCCTAGCAAGAAAGAAAGAAAGAAAGAAAGAAAGAAAGAAAGAAGAAAGGAAGGAAGGAAGGTAGGAAGAGAGGGAGGGAAGGAGGAAGGAGGGGAGGAAGGAAGGAGGAAGGACAGAAGGAAAGTAGGCAGGAAGGAAGGGGAGAAGGAAAAGGAGAGAGAGAGAGAGAGAGAGAGAGAGAGAGAGAGAGAGAGAGAGGAAGGAATAAATAAATCTGAAACAAAGACCAAGCTACAATGGGTCACTATATTAGAGAAGCAGTCTTGTATCATTTACTTATCTTGACTCCCTTCTGACCTCAATCTTCTCACGCAGCCCGGGAACTAAGGGTACAGCTTGAACGGGTTTATTGCTACATTATGAGATAGAGATGGCTTCAGAGGGTACTTGGGTTCACGTGGTTTTGCTTCTACCTGTGAGGCAGATTATCTCTAAATGGTCGCATCCATCCACCCTACCCCATATGCCCTTCACAACATATTTTTGCCAACAAAGAGGTGAACTCTTCCTCCCTGCCCTTGAACGTGGGCTGGCCTCATGACTGGCTTTGGCTGATATAAAGCAGTGAGGATAACATTGTGACTCCTTGGTCAGGGACTAAAGAAGTCTCACAGTGTCTGTTTCTGCCCTCGACCTTGCAATCCTCCTGCCTCCACCTTCAGAGTCACTGGGATCACAGGCGTGAGCCACTGTGCCCAGCTCCATGATATGGTTTTCAATAAGGTTCATAGAAAACCCAGAGCTGAACCCAGGGCCCTAAATATGCTTTACATGTGATCTACCCCTGAGCTACCCTCTTAGCCCCCTTTTTAATTTTTTTTATTTTTAAAGCATTGTTGTTGCTGTTGTTAGGTGCCGTCAAGTCAGTATCGAACTCATAGTGACCCTCATAGGGTTTTCAATGGCTGACTGTTTTGGGATTGCCTTGGGAGTGGATTGCCAAGTCCTTCTCCCATTTTTATGGTCTGGGAATTGAACTCGGGACCTCAGAGACTGCAGAGCAGTGCTCTGCCCAACTGAGCTAAATCTGGTCTTGCTAAATTGCACAGGTTTCTTCTGGCCTTGATCTCGTGATCCTCTTACCACAACCTCCCAAGTCTCTGGAATATCATTCAGGCGCCCAGTAGGAACCTGTTGTTGTTAGGTGCCGTCAAGTTGAGTTGGACTCATAGCAACCCTATATACAACAGAAAAACATTC
This sequence comes from Pedetes capensis, assembly GCA_007922755.1. NCBI lineage: Eukaryota > Metazoa > Chordata > Mammalia > Rodentia > Pedetidae > Pedetes > Pedetes capensis. The sequence goes on along the minus strand of VMDO01014469.1, from coordinate 10,170 downwards.
CCCAACACTGCACCATGCCCAGCACTATGTCAGTGCTTCTCTGCTATTCATAGGGTTTTCAATGGCTGATTGTTTTGGGAGTGGGCTGCCAGGTCCTCCTCCCATTTTTCAGTGCTGGGGGTCAAACCCAGGGCCTCAGATAGTGCAGAGCAGCACTCTACCAACGGAGCCAGACCCAAGCCCAGATAAGAGCCTAGAACATTTTAAAGAAATTGAACATTTTAAAGAAATTATATTTGCTAGTGCCTTAGCAGCTGCAGCAAAAAGGAGCAGAGACATCTGAAAATGAATAGCGTTCTCTGGGCCTCCAATTTTTTTTATAGTCAAGAAGCAGTCATTGCTTCTAATGGAAGTAAAGGCTACTCAGAGCTAAGAGTGCCGAGGCTCAACTCAAGAGCCTCTTAAAAAGAATGGCTCAAGGAGACACTTGCAGAGAACAGAACTGAACCCTAATTAAGGGACATTTTCTGTCTCTGATAAATATGTGCCTGGCTGGACTTCAGAATTGTAATGGACCAGTGGCTGCAAGCACGTCGATTCTTTCCCTTGATTTATGTAACTCAGATGTCAGGAGATTCAAATAAAATCGCCTAAGCCCTCTGCTGTGGGCGATAGAAGACACACGGCCTTCTCGGTGTCTTTGAGGAACATGAATCAGTCCTATTCTTGTTTCTCTTCTGATTGCCATCCACAGCTGAATGAGTTCAGTGCAAGGACTTTTCTCACAAATGCACACGTGTTCTTCCTATTACATCCCGCATCATATAAAACATAGATTTCCCTTGCTCAAAAGCACTGTCTCCCATCAGCCGTGTGTGTGTGTAAAGTAAGAAAGATGACAGGTCCCCCTGAGAGGGACTCACCTCAAATCTCCAATCCATGCTCTTAAAAAGTTGCTTGCAAGGCTGGCTGTGGGGGCGCACGCCTGTCATCCCAGCGACTGGAGGTAGAGGCCAGAGAATCACAGGTTCGAGGCCAGAGGGAGTCTGGGTAACAGAAGGAGAGCTTGTAGCAAGATAAAAAATTTTGAAAAGTGGCTGAGAAAATAAATAAATAAATGACAAATGACAAGGGGCTGGGGGTGAAGCTCGGTGGCATAGAGCATTGGCCTAGCATGAATGATGCTCTGGGTTCAATGCCCAAGTACTACCAAAAAAAAAAAAAAGCTTGCCCCTATCTGTCAGCCCGGTTTCCAATCTCATGCCGAACTGTGTCTTCCTGTCTTCCTGATTTTGTGGTATACACCTCTAAATCCCTGTCCTTTGTTCTTGAGACTTCAGCTCTTACAGTGCATTGGAGAATACAAAGGCTGTGTTTGCGGAAAAAGCCATAAAGAGATTTTTTTCTCCACTAATGAGAATTATGCTGCCTTCCTCAGAGGGTAGGTAGAGGTGTTTATGAATAATTTGGGCTCCAGTTTCCCCTCTTTTCTGTTACTTTTGTTGTTGCTGTTAGGTGCCATTAAGTTAGATCCAACTCTTAGGGACCCAACGTACAACAGAATGAAACACTCCCTGACACTGTGCCACGCGCAGCACTGTGTCAGTGCTTCTCTGCTGTTCAGAAGGCTTTCAATGGCTGATTGTTTCAGAATTGCTTCAGGGGTGGATTGCCATGTCATTCTCCCACCATTACTTTTGTTGTTGTTGTTGTTAGGTGCTGTCGAGTCATGTCTGACTCATAGCGACCCTCATAGGGTTTTCAATGGCTGATTGTTTCAGGATTGCTTTGGAAGTGGACTGCCACGTCCTTCTCCCATACCATTACTTTCAGAAAGTACTAAATAAAAACAATGGTTTCCATAAGAATTTGATTGATCCCACCAGGGTTGCAGGAGATGTCAGTAAGAAAGACAAAAAACTGAGAGTCTGCCGGGCACGGTGGGGCACTCCTGTAATCCCAGCGGCTTGGGAGGCAGAGGCAGGAGGATCGCAAGTTCAAGACCAGAAGTAGTCTGTGTAACTTAGCAAGACCCTGTCTCAAAAAGTAAAAAATGGGCTGGGGTTGCAGCTCAGTGGTCCAGCACTTGCAGAGCATGCAAGCGCGAGCCCTGGATCCAACACCCAGTACCGCAAAAAAAAAAAAAAAAAAAAAGAACTGAGAGTCTGAAGTTTTAGTCCACATGAAATTAAGTACTACTTTAACCTTTGTAGATTATGATCACAAAGAAAATAATGAGATCTAAAATTGAGATAAATATCTGCTATTAAGGACAAAAATAGGACCGAATGGAAGAGAAGGCTGTTTCTCCCTGGTCACCGCCCACAGCATTGGATAATCACTTCCCTCTGGCCATTGAGTTCAGTAGCTCAAGAACTGAATAAATAACACCACACGAGTGGGAAACTTTATCTGAAACCATTGGCTTGCATGCTTTTTGTAGTAATTATGCAACTTTAATTACAATATTTAAAACTAGTTACAGTTCTATAATTTATGTATATTTATTGGTATCTTTATAATTTTGACATATTTATATGTACATATAAAATGCATTGTGCCAGGCAGGCAAATGAAGTTGAAAATTTGCTATTAGGATTCTTGACGTTACTAAAACGAAGCACAAACTATAAAGGGGAGGATTAACCAACTAAACCCCATGCGAATATAAAACTCCTACTGATCAAAAGATACACTTGAAAAAGTAAGAAGGCAGCCAGGTGTGATGGTACATGCCCGGAATCCCAGCACTTGGGAGGCTGAGGCAGGAGGATTGACATGAGTTCGAGGCTAGCCTGGGCTATATGAGGAGTTCATAAATAAATAAATAAATTAATTAATTAATTAACATAACACAAGACATTTAATGCTCTCTAAGCTATGTTTGCTTTTTAAAAAGCACATTAAAGTGACAAGTCAGCATAACCTGGAGGACCCACTTGTAACACAGATAACTCTGAAGGGTCTGATGTTGTTGTTAGGAGCTGTGGCGTTGGGTCTGACTCATAACCCTATGTACAACAGACCAAACACTCCCCGACACCATGCCATGCCTGGTCAGTGCTTCTCTGCTATTCATAGGGTTTTCAGTGGCAGACTGTTTCAGGAGTGGGCTGCCAGGTCTTTGTCCATAGCCTGTGATGGGATTGGATGCCAGGGTATTACAGATGCAGGCTCCAGGGACTAGTCCAAAATATATGTCCGCCAATAAGAAAAAGATAACACAAGGGAGAAAAGTTATCATAATAGACCAACAGGCAATTCACAAAAGAGAAGATAGTAAAGTTCTGTTCTGCAAACAATCAGAAATCCAAGTTACCATGAGCTATCATTTCACAGTCAACACCCTGGATCCAGCCCAGAGCCTCCCACCAAGTGTGGGCAGAGTACAGAACAGCACAGCGTGCGGTAGGGTTTGTTCTAGTGGGAGTGCGTGGAGAAATCTGGAACTTTCCATCAAAGCTGAAGATGTGCATATGTCATGACCCAGCAATTAGATTCCTAGATCTACAGAGAAAGTCTTTTTAACCTGAAAAATTTTTACATTAAGAAGATAAAAGAAGAAAGAAAAGAAAAGAAACCAGCATGATCATTATCATATTCCTGAAATTTGGAATTTTTTAAAAAAAATTGCACACCATCTGACTGAGGACTCCACCCACTCCAAGCAGGCTTTGTCCTCAGCTGTTTTGTCTGCAATAGCCAAGAAACTCTTTTTGAAGTCTGTCAGTCCAAAGTTCCACTTTCTTCCCTCTAGGGATTTGAAACCCTTGGTGATGAAGATCAAAGAGCACAGCTTTCCGTATGGACTGCACCTCAATATCAAGAAAACAAAGTCCTCGCACCTGGGTCAGTAAGCAACTTCATGATAAATGGAGAAAAGATGGAAGTTGTCCAAGATTTTGCTTTACTTGGTTCTGCAATCAACACCCACAGAAGCAGCAGTCAAGAAATCAAAAGTTGGATTGCATTGGGAAAAGCTGTTGTAAAAGACCCCTTTAAAGTGTTGAAGAGTAAAGATGTCACATTGAAGACAAAGGTGCCCTTGACTCATGTCATGGTATTTTCAGTTGCATCATATACTTGTGAAAGCTGGACAGTGAATAAGGAGACAGGAGAAGAATTGATGCCTTGGAATTATGGTGATGGAGACAAATATTGAATATACTGTGGACTAGCAAAAGCACCACAGGCTGGGATTTACCTTAGTTCATAGAGCACTGCTCTGCAATCTCTGAGGTTCCAAGTTCGATTCCCAGCACCCCTCAAAAATGGGCGAAAGACATGGCAATCCACTCCCGAGGCAACCCTCAAACAATCAGCCATTGAAAACCCTATAAGCTATGAGCCAGACACCACTTGACCTAATAACAGCAACAAGCAAAAGAACCAACAGACCCATCTTAGAAGAAGTGCAACCAGAGTGCTCCTTGGAAGTAAGGAAGGCCAGACTGAGTCTTACATATTTTGGACATGTAGTCAGGAGGGACCAATCCCTGGAGAAGGACATCATGTTTAGGAGAGTGGCAGGTCAACGAACCAAGGGAGCTGGATTGACTCAACTAGCTGGACTGACACAGTGGCTGAAAAAAATGGGCTTAAGGATAAAAAAGATTGTGTGTGTGGCACAGCAACAGGGAATCTTCCATTCTGTTGTACACAGGGCCACTACAAGTTGAACCTGACTCGATGGCACTTAAGAAGAAACAGAAACTCCATCCATTTTCACAGGAGGAGGGCTGACTCTCTGGGCCCCTCTGAAACCTGTCCTCTTAAGAGAAAGCCGGGCTTTATGGTAGCTGTCATGGTTGCAGGTGCTTCAGGCTTCACTCTGGCTGCGTGGCGATCAATGGATGGGCGTCTGACCTTGAGCTTCCTTTTCAGTCTTCCCAACAAAAAGAGTCTGGACTTCTTGCCTTTGTTTTTGGAGGATTTATTTCCCCACCCTTGGGAACAACATAGACAACAATCGCAAACTCCCAAGTTTATAAAACCCAGGTGGGTGATGTGAGGGCATAAAACAAGCCAAAGTCTATCAATAAGGAAAAGACAAGGCAGTAAAAAATTATTATGAGAGATAAGTAGGCAATTCACAAAAGAAAAAGTAGTAAAGGCTCAGTTCTACTAATAATGAGGAAAATGTAAAATGTTTCAAAATGGGAAGGCCAACTAGGACAAGGTGGAATAGGCAGGTCCTATCTAGGAAGAATGACATCTACCCTAGCTCAACTGCTGATATGAAGAAATGCTTTCATTTTGCTCAAAAGTTGCCAAATTTTCATATGAAATCCCCCAATACTTTTCAATATTTGGGGTTGAAACCTGGGCCTCCCCCATGCTAGGCAAGCACTCCAATACTGAGCTTTACCCTAAGCCCATTTTTTCTTTTTTCTTTTAAGACAGGATCTTGGTAAATTACACAGGCTGCCTCTGGCCTCGAACCTGTGATCCTCCTGCCTCCGCCTCCCAAGTGGCTGGGATTATAGGCATGCACCATGGCTCCTAGCTCAGTGTTGTCTTTAGATAAGGCAGGACAGCCTCTGGTCTGGAACTCATGATCCTCCGGCCTCAGCCTCCCTAGTAGCTGGGATTACAGGCATGCGCCATTGTGCCTGGCAATCTACAATTTTTCAGTGAAGATCTCTCTTCTTCGAGCACTCTGGTGCACTATAGCCAGCACTATAGCACCCACTTTCACTATTGGGTGACTTTGAGCTTAGTGTTTTCCTTGGGTCTCTGACTATCCTAGTTAGGCTTGTGCACAGAAAGAAACCCTTAGAGTTACTTATTTTAATCCATTATTATATTATCATAGTTACAAGTGCAAAAATGCTGATCCCTTTCAACATTTAAGTTGAATTAACAGCTCTAGTTTTTACACAAATTTTATAATTTCAACCCCAAATCAGAACAATCCTCTTCACCACACCCTCACCCCTACTCCCTTTTGTATTTTTTTATTTTGGGACAGGGTTGAGGTAAGCTGTGCAGGCTGCCTCTGGCCTCAAACTCATGATCCTCCTGCCTCAGCCTCCTGAGTCTCTGGTATTATAAGTATGCACTACAGTGTGCCTGGATAACTCCTACATTTAATGCTAAGCATCATTTATACATTTATCCAATCAAATTCTCTGGTCTCTTCCCAAGGACAATGTTACTGCATCTGATACTCTTAAACATTTCAAATACATCAACTGAGGGTTACAAATACAAGAAGCAAAGTCTTCCTAAGCATTTCAGCCACAGTCTTAACAAATTCTGTAGATAAAATCCTTGTAGGGATCTCAAAAATCATTTCAAAAATTAACAGAGTATGCACAGGACATAACAATGGTTATATTTAAACACCAGTTACATAAGAGTACACTGAATTTTTATATATCCAGAGATTATAAATTATTCATCCATCCAAGGGGAACAAAACAAGTATGTCAGATCAACTGACATCACAAGGTCAAAAACACAGAGCCGTGATATGATCTTGAAATGGAACACTCTAGAAACCCTTGTGCACAGGACCCCAGCAGCTCTTGCCCAGGTGTCTTCTTATGGGCACCTTTGTCTTCCCTGGGGTCAGCAGTTGACAAGTTTATGACTTTCAACTGTATCAGTTGTTAGGTGCCATTGAGTTGGGTCTGACTCATAGCGACCCTACGTACAACAGAATGAAACACTGCCTGACTCTGTACCAGGCACACGATCTTTTTTATGTTTAAGCTCACTGTTGCAGACACTGTGTCCATCTGTCTAGTTGAGAGTTTTCCTTTTTTTCATTGGCCTGCCACTCTCCCAAACATGATGTCCTTCTCCAGAGATTGGTCCTTCCTGACTTGTTGTTAGGTGCCGTCAAGTCGGTATCCGACTCATAGCAACCCTCATAGGGTTTTCAGTGGCTGACTGTTTCAGAATTGCCTTGGGAGTGGATTGCCAGGCCCTTCTCCCATTTTTGTGGTGCTGGGAATCAAACTCGGGACCTCAGACACTGCAGTGCAGCGCTCTACCAACTGAGCTAACTACATGTCCAAAATATGTCAGACTCAGTCTAGCCATCCTTGCTTCCAAGGAGCACTCTGGTTGCCCTTCTTCTTGGACAGATCTGTTGGTATCTGTCCAAGGTATATTCAATATTCATCTCCAGCCCCATAATTCAAAAGCATCAGTTCTTGTCCTGTCTCCCATATTCGATGCCCAGCTTTCACAAGCATATGATGCAACTGAAAATTGTATCAATTAGTTCATTGAAATTATTCAATTTCAGTTTCTCCCAATGCAGTGATCCCCTTCCCCTCAAAGACCTACTCTTTAATTGTTGTTGTTGTTAGGTGCCATCCAGTCGGTATCCGACTAATAGCGACCCTCATAGGGTTTTCAGTGGCTGATTGTTTCGGGATTGCCTTAGGGAGTGGATTGCCAGGTCCTTCTCCCATTTTTGTGGTGCTGGGAATTAAACTCGGGACCTCAGAGAATGCGGCTCAGTGCTCTACTAACTGAGCTAAATCCCAGCCCACTCTTAAATTAGTACATGTTTTCTGGTACTTGTTTTTAAATTTCTTTTTCTTTTTTTCATTTTTTTTTTTTTTAGCTCTTGTGTAAATTCCTACATTGAAGTTGAAAATATTTACATGGAATTTTGAGCCACTCAGCTATAATTGCCTCTTTTTTTTCCAACCTTATCTAGAGTAGTTGATATCCATACCTTAAGTCAATGTCATGCCATGTAAGAGACTTGTTTTTTATTTATTTTGTTTTGTTTTGGTAGTCCTGGGGGTTGAACCCAGGGCACCATGCCTGCCAGGCAAGTGTTCTACCACTGAGCTCCTCCCCAGTTCCTTTTATTTCATTTCTTTATTCATTAATGTTTTCTAATTTGTACACAGGGCTGGGGTTTCGCTCAGTTGGTAGAGTGCTGCTCCACACTCTCTGGGGATCGATCCCCAGCACTGCAAAAATGGGATAAGGATGTGGCAGTCCACTCCTGTAGCAATCCTGAAACAATCAGCCATTGAAAACTCTTTGAGGGTCACTATGAGTCAGACTCTGACAGGACGGCACCTAACAACAACAACAACAACAACAACAACAATTTATACATGTCAAAGCCCTCTATTAACAATCTATGCCTGAATCTTCTCAGAATTTCGGATTTAATTTTGTGTGGCTAAAAGAGAATTATGAAATATCCAAGCTTAGATGTTATGCTAATCTTTCTGAGATTATTGGTCTCCGGAAACTGATTTCAAAGTCCGAATCTCAGCTTCCTGCTGTTCATTTTAACCTTTCAATATGTCCTTAACTCTGAAATGTCTACATTTAAAACATTCCCATTTGTACCTCTGGCAGCTAGCACCCTGGCAAATAGTATATGTTCAACAATTATTGACTTAATGGAAAGGATGATTTCATAGATGAAACAGATTAAATAGTCACTCATACTTCCCTCATCCAAATACTTTCTAAGAGGAATTTAACATATGTGAAAGACATACAGTAAGATGGAGCACATGGTAAATGTTTTTTTTAACTGACTTTTTTATTGTCTTTTGGAAAGCTAATACTTCGTATCAGCCATATCATCAGTTTGATAATCAGATGCACATTCTGAGTTTCTAATTGTTAATGAATAATATAAGAGAATTTTATTGAATGCTGCAATGGTTGTTTTACTGCGCAGGAGGCAAATGTTACAACCAAGGGTTTTCTGCTTACCAAGTGCTGTGTGCCACTAACCCATGGCCAACCCCAACCTTTCCTATCTCTTGATTAGTCCGATGATGCCAGGCTCTGGGTCAAATGAGGAAAACACCAGATGGTGTCATACCACTTACGGATAAAAGAAAACAGAGCGAAGCTCATTTGATGTGGGGTGGGGGTGGGGCATATTAAGCAGTCTATTTACACAACATTCCGATCCCTGGATATGAAGGTTGGAGGCTGGGCAAATTTTAATAATTTACTTATAGACTGTGAAGGAAAAATTTTTAAACTCTGGAAGAAACAACACTGGTAAAAAATATGGATAATACTGATGAGTGATCAAAAGTCTTTGTGGCAAAGATTATGAACTGTTTTCCCAATGTCCTCTCTCCTTTTCTCCCTTAGAAACATAACTCATATTTTGCTCAGAGACAAAGTGTGTCAAGCTGAGAAAACTTTCTTCCCAGCCTCCCTTGCAATTAAGGGGCTATTTGCTAAAATTTAAATAGAAGCCTTTGATTGGTGTTTCCTGCATCAGTTAGTTAAAGAGGAATAACTTTCCTGAGAGAAGTCTATTCCACCCTTGTTCTTCCCTTTCTGTTCTCCCGAATTGCAGATGACATGACTTTATACAGAGAAAAACCTGAAGGCTCCACCAAACTACTATTAGAACTGATAAATTCATTCAGTAAATGTTGTTGTTAGGTGCCGTCGAGTCACGTCTGATTCATAGGGACCCTTATAGGGTTTTCAGTGGCTAACTTTTGGGATCGCCTCAGGAGTGGATTGCCACATCCTTCACCCCATGTTTGTGGTGCTGGGAATCCAACTTGGAATCTCGGAGACTGCAAAGTGGCACTCTACCAAACTGAGATAAATCCTAGCCCTCTCAGTAAATGTATAGGACATAAAATCAACCTACCAAAGTCAGTAGCTTCTTTATACACCAATTACAAGGTTGCTGAGAAAGAAATCAAGAAAGTAATCTCATTCACAGTAGGTATAAAAACTACCTAGGGATAAATTTAACCAAGGAAGCAAATGATCTCTAAATGAAAAGACAACATGTTGATGAAAGAAATTGAAGGGAACACAAAAAGATGGAAAGACATTCCATGTTCATGAATTAGAAGAATCAATATTGTTAAAATGTCCATGTTGTTGTTGTTGTTAGGTGCCGTCGAGTAGGTATCCGACTTATAACGACCCTCTGTACAACAGGGGAAACACTATTGTCAGTGCTTCTCTGCTGTGCATAGGGTTTTCAGTGGCAGATTGATTTTGGGAGGGGGTTGCCAGGTCCTTCTCCCAAGCCTACAGCTTCTGGTATTCCCAGGCGGTCTCCCATCCAGGTACTAACAAGGCCCAACCCTGCTTAGCTTCTGAGATCTGACGAGATTGGATGCCACAGGACTATAGCTGCAGGCAAAAATGTCCATATTACCAAAATAATCTTCAGATTCCATGTAATTATCAGAATGCCAATTATATTCTTTATAGAAGTAGGAAAAAAACTCCTAAAATTTTTATGTTGTT